>JBAMBF010000154.1:0-14814 GCA_037043605.1 Drosophila multiciliata | reverse complement strand
TATGATAGCAGATATTTGCACTAAAAATCTAAATAAGCAAAAACACAAAAAATTGTTAGGCATGATAGGACTAAAAAGTATTGTGTGTCAATAACTTTATAATGAAATTTCTATTAAAGAACATTTGTGTTGAGAAGAGGTGTTAAAATTAAGTTATGCTAAGCAACACAAAATGTAACTACTAGTAAGTCTGGTAGCCCTTAAAACAATCGATTTAATATCGATGTATCGTGAGCGCACTTAATGAAGAGTAATCGCGCCACGACCAGAAGAAGTAGACAAGTGAACGCCTTTGAATAAAGAACACGTATATTAACAAATAACTAAATCTGCAGTCTTTAATCCACGGAATTAACCTCAACAGGGATTACTATGGGACCTGGGACACTGAACTGGAGAAGTGCTTGGCAGACGTTTGGTGCAACTTTGCAAATGAGCTACCAGCATTAACAGGCTTACGGATTCCGCGTTGGATTGGAAACACAGGTATAACACACATTGAGCTTCATGGATTCTGCGACGCCTCAGAGAAGGCATACGCTGCCGTAGTGTATGCAAAAGTGGCTAGTCAAGTTACCCTCCTTGCAGCCAGAAGCAAGGTAAATCCGATTAAGAACAGAAAAACCATCCCAAAATTAGAGCTATGTGCAGCTCAACTTGTGGCTAAACTACTGTTTCGATTATCGTCTAAACTGAACTGTCAAGTTCAAGTCAACGCATGGAACGACTCGCAAATTACAATTGCATGGATCACAAATAAACGCAGTAAGTTGCGACATTATTTAATGAAAACAATCCACTAATAGGGTTGTCAACAAAATACTCAAGTTTATTGAAACTGGAAAGCGTAATCTTTAATATTTTACGATTCATATCAAGGCTTCGGGAAAAAGTCTCAAAATCACCGTTCACAGACGTTAACCTTTGGAATAAAGCAAAATTGACAATAATAAAGCATTCACATTTGGACTTTGGTAAATAAATTTGTCAAATTCTACCCGTTTCTGGACAACGAGGGCGTCCTGAGAGTTGGAGGTTGACTACAAAACTCGACATCATCATATACAATGAAACATCCCATAATCATCGGAAAATCTCATTTGGCTTGGCTACTAATTGATATGGCGCGCAAAATTACCCTGCACTGTGGAATTAAAGTAATGAGAAATTGTATACAGAGGGAATATTGGATATTCGGTTGTCGCAACATGTTAAAGAAACATTTTCGAGCATGTGTCACATGCATTAGATACAGACAGGAGTAAGCGGAGAGTTTCCATTTTATGCAACGGGCATAGATTATGCTGGACCATTTCAAATTAGATGCTCAAAAGGTCGATGTCACAAAGCTTATAACGAATATGTATGCGTCTTCAATTGTATGGCTACAAAAGCTATCCATTTAGAAGTGGTCAGCGACATGAGCACGGATAAATTTCTGTTGAACTCACGTCCATTAATCCCTATGGAAAATGAGAATGGGACGGATGACGTACTCACTGCTGGACATTTCTTAGTGGGTAAGCCACTTATTACCGCACAAAATATGTTTGTGCATAAACAAATAGGATCGCTCGATAGATGGAGATACATTCAGCGAATGAGTTCAGAGTTTTGAAAAAAATAGAAAAAGGATTATTTGGTATCGCTGCAAAAAAGAGCAAAATGGCGCAGTGAAAAAGAAAACCTAAAGGATGGTCAGGTGGTATTGATCAAACACGAAAATACACACCTAGGAAAATGGGCAATGGGTAAATTAATAGAAACAGTGAAAGGAAAAGACAATAAAGCCAGAATTCTACTTATGCATGATCGGTTAGTTGAGTATTCACCATTAACAGGATTAGTTCAACGTATTGTTTAATTCATTTCAATGGAGAATCAAGTAGCTGTCGACAATCAAGGATTTTATGGAAATAACAACTATTTTACATGCTTTAAGAAATACACGAGTTGTACTAGATATATATATATATATTTGAATGTCATATAGAACGAATAACTATATTGAATAAAGTAAAATAATTCTTTAGTTGCAATTCTGCTTTTGAGGAATATACAACAGAATGGGTCTAATTTCGAATTTTGGATTTAAAACAAATGTTAGGTAAATTGATGATTTCCTCAAGGAGTTTGAGGATGTGCTTTTTCCTGAACATTCCAAATTGTTGAAGGAATATCGAGAATTTTTCTTGGAGTATGAAAACTATCGTCTAATTCAATCAAAATATGGAAATCACTTGACGAAGTGGTCATGGTCCACAAATAACGCTCGAGATGGATATATATATTATATTTCAATACACTAACCTTAGAAAGAGGTTTAACAGTAGGGAAATGAATAATAATACACTTTAAATTTAAATGTATATTAGGAATAAAATTGTAACAATAAAAGAAAAAAAAATAAACAAATGTCTGTAGTTGTGAGCATTTTTACTATAAATAAATAAATTATACAATGAAAAACAAAAAAAAAAAAATTTTCTTTATTTAAACATTTGAATCTTTTTAACAAGCCTATAGGTAGACAAATCAAACTAGGCTATTTTACAGCAAGGTTCACTGTAAAAATGGAGAGTAAAACACACACATACGCACACACACGGTAAAACTACATGCGAAGTAGTTGCTCATTACTAATACAGTGTGAAAACATTCAGATATGAGGTGTACTATGATTCATAAGCAATGACAAAAAGGTGAGAATAGAGAATCGAGAATATCTATTTCACCAACCATTGAACCCACCTTCATACCCGAAATCATGTACATGCATACTTGTGCGATAGGTTCTAGTCGATCGTCCACTTCACTCAAGCCTATAGGTTACAGGCTACTCGTCTTGTACACAATGTTCGGACACACAACTGCGATAGGTGCTCACCGATCAAGCCCATAGGTAACAAGTTACATGACTTGCACACAAATTCCTCCTTAAAATAATATAATCACGTACGCACACACAAGTGCTACTGAGTGATCCTCTAGCCAATGTCAATCAGCAATATGAAAAGGGTCGCTCATACATCTGTACCTTTCGATCATAAATGTCTCACGGAAACCAAACCAACACACATTTTCCAAAAAAAGGTCGTACACACGCAGCATTGGGTGATCGTCTAGCCAATGTCAACCAGCAATATGAAGAGGGTCGATTATAAATGTCTCACACGGAAACCAACCCAACACACATTTTCCTAAAAAAGGTCGTACACACGTACAATTGGGCGATCCTCTAGCCATTGTCAACCAACAATATGAAAAGGGTCGCCAATAAATCTAAACATTTCGATCATAAATGTCTCCTACGTGATCCACACCCACACATTTTTCCAAAAAACACGTACCAAGTGCTATAATGAGGCAATTAAAAAACGAAGCCACTTCCTGTCATAGAATACTACTGGCTACCACCTGCGCTTTAAGTAATATCCATAAATTTAGGAATTACCAAACCTTAATTTTTGCTCAGCTGACACTCCTGGAGAATTTACTATCTCAAAACAAAACACTATTACACCTTTAGTAACACAATATTATTATAGGTGTCACAGATAAGAGTGAGTGTATATAAGAATTACCAATATTTAAATGACGATATTACTAATTTCCCTCCAATTACATTTAGTGAGGTGCAAAACTTTTAAAATATCTGGGCGCAAAAAAAAAGTTTGACACATTGTCTTAGTCGTTTCATTTTATAGATACGTTTCTCATATTTTTTTCTTAAAAAATCATAAGTTGATTGAAAAAGGACAGTTTAGTAGTTATCGAGCAAGACTGTTAACCCATTACTTGAACAGAGGAAAATACTGAACAAAATAATGGTGTTTTTTCAAGTATGAACATGAGACGCTGCAAGGCTCAGCTATCTTTTAATGACAAAATAATAAATAAGAAAACAACAGATGGTCTCGCCATTCTAAGGTTGAAGAGAAACAAGGAGTCCGTTGAAATACAGGGAATATTTTCACAAGGCATGGAACTGGCAAAAAATAGTGTATTTCTTTAAGTCAAACCGCGATTTTCAAGTAAATTCAATGCGCGGACTACAGCGCTATTAGTTCCAAAATTACAAATGGCACTCCCTGACAAAAATATTGATATGGATGTTAATACTGACTGGAAAAATGGGACCTGGGACACTGAACTGGAGAAGTGCTTGGCAGACGTTTGGTGCAACTTTGCAAATGAGCTACCAGCATTAACAGGCTTACGGATTCCGCGTTGGATTGGAAACACAGGTATAACACACATTGAGCTTCATGGATTCTGCGACGCCTCAGATAAGGCATACGCTGCCGTAGTGTATGCAAAAGTGGCTAGTCAAGTTACCCTCCTTGCAGCCAGAAGCAAGGTAAATCCGATTAAGAACAGAAAAACCATCCCAAAATTAGAGCTATGTGCAGCTCAACTTGTGGCTAAACTACTGTTTCGATTATCGTCTAAACTGAACTGTAAAGTTCAAGTCAACGCATGGAACGACTCGCAAATTACAATTGCATGGATCACAAATAAACGCAGTAAGTTGCGACATTATTTAATGAAAACAATCCACTAATAGGATTGTCAACAAAATACTCAAGTTTATTGAAACTGGAAAGCGTAATCATTAATATTTTACGATTCATATCACCGCTTCGGGAAAAAGTCTCAAAATCACCGTTCACAGACGTTAACCTTTGGAATAAAGCAAAATTGACAATAATAAAGCTTCAACAACATTTGGACTTTGGAAAATAAATTTGTCAAATTCTATCCGTTTCTGGACAACGAGGGCGTCCTGAGAGTTGGAGGTTGACTACAAAACTCGACATCATCATATACAATGAAACATCCCATAATCATCGGAAAATCTCATTTGGCTTGGCTACTAATTGATATGGCGCGCAAAATTACCCTGCACTGTGGAATTAAAGTAATGAGAAATTGTATACAGCGGGAATATTGGATATTCGGTTGTCGCAACATGTTAAAGAAACATTTTCGAGCATGTGTCACATGCCTTAGATAGAGACAGGAGTCAATCGACCAACTCATGGGAAACCTGCCCATATATAGAGTAAGCGGAGAGTTTCCATTTTATGCAACGGGCATAGATTATGCTGGACCATTTCAAATTAGATGCTCAAAAGGTCGATGTCACAAAGCTTATAACGAATATGTATGCGTCTTCATTTGTATGGCTACAAAAGCTATCCATTTAGAAGTGGTCAGCGACATGAGCACGGATAAATTTCTAGAAGCCTTGAATCGATTTTTGGATGGATTGTGGGAAGCTGGCGTTAAGTTGATGAAGTACCATCTAAAGCAGATTCTTGGTAACAACTGCTGCATATATGAGGAGTTTTCTACACTGCTATGTCGCACAGAGGCTGTGTTGAACTCACGTCCATTAATCCCTATGGAAAATGAGAATGGGACGGATGACGTACTCACTGCTGGACATTTCTTAGTGGGTAAGCCACTTATTACCGCACAAAATATGTTTGTGCATAAACAAATAGGATCGCTCGATAGATGGAGATACATTCAGCGAATGAGTTCAGAGTTTTGAAAAAAATAGAAAAAGGATTATTTGGTATCGCTGCAAAAAAGAGCAAAATGGCGCAGTGAAAAAGAAAACCTAAAGGATGGTCAGGTGGTATTGATCAAACACGAAAATACACACCTAGGAAAATGGCCAATAGGTAAATTAATAGAAACAGTGAAAGGAAAAGACAATAAAGTCAGAATTTTCATAATTCAGACAAGTAACGGCCAAACGGTCAATTAATAAAATATGTCCGTTACCAACGATAGAGGAAGAGCAAAAGCTTCCGCGAAATTTCATTTCATCCTCTTCGCCAGCTTGCTCTACTCGATGCCCTACATTTGCCATATCAAATGTTATTGCTTCGCCCTTTGCCTTCTCCAGATAGCTGGCCTCATCGAAGAGAACATCTGTTTTGTCGACAACTGTCTTGGATTCTGCATCGTAGAACCGATAGCCTTTTGCCTGCACTGAGTAGCCAACCATGCGGTATTCTTTCCCTTTGGGCTTTAATTTGCCCTTATGACGACCCTTGTCCAGTGCCACTGCAATGGAACCAAAAACTTTTAGATAACTAATCGATGGTTTCTTGCCTGTCCACGCTTCCATTGGAGTCATCCCGATCAGTTCCTTTGTGGCTGCACGATTGCGTAAATACACCGCTGTGTTTACTGCCTCTGTCCACAATGACTGATCCATGCCTGATTGATGCAATAGGCATCTGGCCATCTCCACAAGCGTACGATTAGCTCGTTCAGCAACACCATTTTGTTGCGGAGTGTACGCCACCGTCAGTTGCCGTGCAATTCCATTGGTTTTCAAAAACCTGTTGAACGTTTTGTTCACATATTCGCGTCCATTGTCGCTGCGAATACATTTGATCATCCATCCCGTTTGAAGCTCTACCAGATTTTTGTACTCCACAAATTTGCGAAATACCTCGTCCTTTCCTTTCAGGAAATACACAAAAATCCGCCTTGACTTGTCATCAATAAATGTGAGGAAATACTTAGAGCCGCCAAAAGACTTCGTTTCGAAAGGGCCACACACATCAGTGTGCACCAGTTCCAGAAGTTCCTCCGCTCGGCTTTCTGTTGATCCCGGAAATGGCTGCACGTGAACCTTGTTCAGCATGCACGTCTTGCACGAAACCCGTTGCAACACGTCAACATTTTCCATTCCTCGGACCATCGTCTTGTTTGCCATTTCACGCAAACTGTCATAATTGAGATGACCATATCTGTTATGCCACAACTCGCCGACCGACTTAACAGCTGCATAACATCTGTTACGATGACTTTCAAACGTATACAGATTTCCTACTCGTTTGGCCTCGAGTATACATTCGCCGCCTTGGAATACTCGTGCTCTGCTTGCATCGAAATATACCTTGCACTTCTTTGCTACGGCTTGTCCCACAGACATGAAATTGCCCTTCAACTTTGGAACGTACAATACGTTGTGTAGTACCAGTGTACTGCCCTGTTTCACCACATTCGTAACAGGCGATCTTTTCAATTTTTTCTTTGTGGTGACCTTCGCATTAGGGTTATGCCGTTGTCTAACTGTAAAAACCTGCGCGATATCGCTCTGCTTCTCTGCGCCTTCTTTCCTCTCGCCTTCTTCCTTCAACTTTATGCACAGAATTTCAATCGCTGGCAGACTGTCGCGCGTCTCGATGGCGACAACGAAATTCTCATAATTGTCTGGAAGGCTGGAAAGCAAATAATGACCTTGAGCTCGACAACTATTTCTATTCCAACTCCTGCAAGCTGATCCACGATTTCGTTAAATGTGATCAAATAGCTAGCCATGCTTTGCCCCTCCGCCATGCGAGGATTGAGCAACTTTGTGTTGCAATGCACCAAGACGCTTCGCATCTGTATGCTCCAAGAATCATAATTTTTTCTTCGAGCTTCTCAATTTGGTACAACCCATTCATGTTTCTATTATTGCGACGCACTTTACATTTACACACACGTACCTTCCGATTTGTCTTTTATTACAACCGAGTTCGTAACTCTGGATATCAAATATCAAATAAACCGTAAACAATCTTATCAGGCCACGCGCCCTGGGCCCATAACCTGTTGGAGCGAAAGCCTTTCCCCGTGTCAGAGAATACCTGGATATGAAAATATTACTGAGTCCCACCAGCGTTGTATACTCAAAAGGGATATGGTTTATCAACTTACCATTCAAAAAACATTTAAGAAAGCTACCAATATGCCGCTTTCAGAAATTGACATTATGAATTTTAATCGCAAACATATTCTCTCATTTTTAGTAACTGTGATAGTGGGATCAACAGATTGTAATACTTCTCAAACAGTATAATACAATAAGCGTTACATGGTTATGGAGCAGTCAACAGCTGTTTGCTGATAGTTTCAGGCTCCCAAGGTGTGCAAATAAAGCTACATGCATACATACAAATATACACACACACATATATATGTACATATGAAATATCAAGCATATTGAATTACATTACAAACTATTTTGTTTAATTAAAGTCGCGCTGCGGATTTTCCACCTTTCACATTTTATGTTTATTTGCTGTTGTTGTTTTTGGCATTAGGCTAATGAGAATGCCAATTTTATTTAGATTCAGTTGATATAATCGAGCTAGAAACGAAAGTTAGTAAAGGGCAATGGGTTATGATGTAGTACATTTACCAGAAATCGAGCCATTATATAATGTAGATTAAAAACCTAGCGCTCGGACAACTTTCGACGATATTGAAATATATTGCATTAATTATTATTCCCGTTTTGCGTTTCCTCCTGGAACACGCTACCCTCCTGATGTTGGCTGTTGGCAGAGAGAGAAATGTAGAAAGCATCAATATTGAGTTTCTAATTTACAATTCTTCTTTCTAAAAATAATTACAAAATACGACAATACATTACTTTTACTCTATAAAGATTCAGTTCATTTAAGGAAAACAAATTTTCACGAAAAAAGAAACCTTGAATTAAAAGAGAATTTTTGGATGCCCAAATGGGCTCTTAATCACAACTTACAGCTGAAACTCGTTTTGCTGATATAAATTGTATGTAAATATATTGTTATGTTAGTAGTAGGGAATTGGAGATTCTATGACAGGAAGTGGCGTCGTTTTTTAATTGCCTCACTATAGCACTTGGTACGTGCTTTTAGTTGGGGGAGCGAATGGTGTGGGTCATTTTTGAGGAAAATGTGTGGGGGAGCGACCCTTTTTTGGAAAAATGTGTAAGGGGAGCGACCATTTTTTGGAAAAATGTGTAAGGGGAGCGACCATTTTTTGGAAAAATGTTTGGGGGGAGCGATCCTTTTTTGTGGGTGTGGATCAAGTAGGAGACATTTATGATCGAAAGTTATAGATTTATGGGCGACCCTTTTCATATTGCTGGTTGAAAATTTTTTTTTAGGAAAATGTGTGTTGGGGTGGTTTCCGTGTGAGACATTTATGATCGAAAGGTACAGATTTATGGATTTCTGATTGACATTGGCTAGAGGATCACTCAGTAGCACTTGTGTGTGCGTACGTGATTATATTATTTAAGGAGGAGTTTGGGTACAAGACATGTAACTTATTACCTATTCATGAGGGGGGGTTCACTTGTGTGTGCGTACGTTCTTGTATTTTGTAAGGACGAGATTGTATACAAGACGAGTAGCCTGTAACCTATAGGCTTGAGTCAAGTGGAAGATCGGTGAGCTCCTATTCATGAGGGTAGGTTCACTTTCAAAATATATTAATATTGCATCCCATGAAAAAATTCTAGAAATTTGATTTTTAGATTCATTTCGCTTCATGGCAACAAGTCTAGATGCACTTAGTAGCAATCTAGATATAGAAAGTTTTAAAAGCGTTAAATTGTTTTTCCCATTAGACGATAAATTTAATCTGATACGTAGGAAGGGAGTCTTTCCTTATGAGTATATCGACTCCGAGAGCAGATTTTATGAATCAGCTCTTCCTCCCAAAGAAAAATTTTTCAACAGTTTGTCTAATAAAGAATGTTCAGCTGAGGATTATGTCCACGCACAACAAGTTTGGTCCGTTTTTGTATGTCGTAATATAAAAGAGTACATGGAATTGTATCTTAAGACTGATGTTCTTTTACTAACTGATGTTTTTCAAAATTACCGAGCCATATGCAAGAAAATTTATTCATTAGATCCCGCCCATTACTATACAACACCCGGTCTCTCATGGGATGCAATGCTAAAGACCAAAAAAATCGAACTTGAATTATTAACGGATATAAATATGTATAGGTTTATTCAAACTGGTATTCGTGGTGGCTTGGTTCAGTGCTGCAAGCGCTATTCAAAAGCTAATCATAGGCATATGGAGACTTATGATAGCACTAAGCATTCAGAATTTCTGATGTACTTAGATGCTAATGCGAGAGCTGACCTGCTATTTCGTTCGTTTGACTATAGTCTTCATTAGTAATTGCAATAGGTTTATTATATTCCTAGTGTTTACTTATACTTCATCTTTACTTTCACCAACTGATCGTTCACACTGACTATTTTCAGGAGAGGTTGTGTTATTGTTTTAAACGTTTCCTCTAATATCGGTTGATATACCATATGGTTTATTGCCTAAAGAAATATCTGCCATTATTATTTTATGTCGTTTATTCTAAGCTAATTTATTCTTTGCATTTTTCGCGTTATTAATGCTTTTTGTTTATTGCTTAGCACATTTTATTGCAGATTGAATATCATATGGCTTCTTTTTATTACTTCTTCTGATTATTACCCAATTCAATTAGAGACCTAATCGTTGCACCTTCTAATTGTGGGAATACAAATGGTATGATCAGTTTTATTCAAAGCCCAAATGGACTAAAGCTTGACCATATTTATTACATTCAAAGTCTTAACATCAATCGAACCTAATAAAAGGAATGGGATATTTTACATTTTCAGGAAATGAAAGTGTTAGGATTTTTCCTTGTTTAAACTTAAAAACAATTGTATGAGCTATCTTTTCGATGAAGTTCGATATGAGTTTAATTGAATTGAAATAGATCGAACTAGGTTTGTTGGTACATTAACAACCTTAAAAAACTCTTTTTCCTTGAATAAACCTGAAAGTCGGATACTTAAGAATTCGATTGGTTTGATGGAAACGAAAAAACAACTAACAAATGATGGATATTTTAATTTCTCTATTCCACTTAAATATCTGCTTGGATTTTGTGAAGACTATAACAAAATCTTATTGAATTGGAAACATGAGCTAATACTACTTATATCTAAAAACATGGACGATGTATATCATAGTAAAATTGAAAGTGCTGAGTATAAATTAAATATATCAAATATTACTTGAAAAGTACCACATATGAGTAATGAGAAAAAATTAGTAATGTTATACCAGTAGCATACTGCAGTTGGGATTGGTACTCATCATGTGTGGAATGTTAAGCTTACAGAAAATAGAGAACGCCCTCAGTTTGCTATAATAGGCTTTTTACTTGAAAACAAATTGATTCCATATCAATTACGAAACTTGAAAGTGCATTTGAACTCTGAGGCGTATCCATATGATGATATGAGTATAAATTTTAATCGTGATGGATTTGCAAGTTTGTATAAAATATATGCAAGTTTCCAAGCAAGTTACTATATGAATCAGTCTGAACCATTGCTAACGCCTAAGGAATTTTAAGAAAAAGCAGTGATTGTTGTTATGGATTTAAAACATCAGAATAAGACTGTTAAAACAAGACCAATCGATATCAGAGAGCAAGTATAAAATTGTATAGTATACTTATGGATAATCAGTTTCGCCATTAACAGGATTAGTTCATTGTATTGTTTAAATCAATTTGATGGAGAATCAAGTAGCTGTCGATTTTCAATGATTTTATGGAAATAACGGTTATTTTATATTAAAAGAGATGGCTCTAATTTTTAATAATCGATATTATGAAGACTTTTATTACCTTACAAATTCACCATATGATTTTCTCAGATTGACAAAGAAGGGGCATAAGTTTCTTGAAAAGTTTCTAAGGATGTGTGTAATCAACATTGAAGAAATTGGTTGTCTACGATTAGATGAGATGAAATAAAATTTTGCCGATCTCATATAAATAAAGGCCTATGTGCTTTAAGAAACACACGAAATGTAGTAGATTTTATTATAAAATCTAAGTGTCATGTAGCCATTAACTAAAATAAATAAATAAAATTCACTTTTTATATAAAATAGATTTTTTAAATCATTTACATTTAGGAACAAACATTCTGAATTTAATTTCCATATTTTTTAAATTTATAGCATTCTAAGATTACAAAAAATTGAAATAAATTAAAATCCACCACCTGAGTGAAGTCCGCCCAACGCTTCGAGTTCTGTTATAATGGGTATGAGTGGTAAGAAGCCATCAACTTCAAGAATACCAATATTAGGAGGAATTATTACTTAATTTTTCTTTCGTCCAAAAGTTTTTTTTTTTGAGTATCATATGGCTTCTTTTCACTATGGCCTTAATACGTACCCACGCCTTTTCGGCCAAATTTCAATCAAGTAGCTGTCGACATTCAAGGATTTTATGAAAATACTAACTAAACTAAAAGAGATTCATCTAGGTTTTAATAATGGATCATAAAACGGCCATCTCTGTTGGAATGATGGAAATCACTTTTTAAAAGTCAGGAATTTGCTTCGTAATCTATTAATGGAATGTAAGTAATCACGAAGAGAGAAAAAAAAAATAATAAACATTGAAGTATTTGGATGTCTACGATTAGATGAGATGAAATAAAATGACTTCGCCGATTGTGGATTTCATCTAAATAAAGGCGTATGTGCTTTAAGGAATGCACGAGTTGTACTAGATTTTACTATAGACTTACATTTAAGTGTCATCTAGAACGAAAACCTACATTAATAAAGTAAAACTCAATTTTTAAACATTCTGAAGTTAATTTTCATATATTTCAAATATAGAACTTTCTAATATTACAAAGAGCTTAAATAAATTAATTAGAGCACATTGGTTTGTTATTTTCTTATGTATTCTACAATTTGTGAAAAAAATTTAAAATTGACTTAAACTTTGATCTAGTTTTAAAACAACTATATTAGTAGTTAAATGTTTAGTTAATAACTGTTTACAAAGTCTACCTCCTACAATAACGAAGGCTTAATTAAGAAATATCTTCATCAAAATCCAATCCATCGTCATACTGTTTAGTTATTTTAAGGGTTTTTCTATTTATTTCTTGAAGTGAATTGCATGAAGGCCAATTCTATTATACACATTTTGTCTACCGTTTTTAAATGTATACTGAAAGTCAAGAAAAACACACGAGCTTCTATCCATCTTACTCATTTTGTATTAGTAGAAAATAATTTTATTTTACATTCAATACAACCGTGCATCAGTTCATATGTTGTCTCATATTATCGATAGTTAGAATGTTAATTGACAACGATGGTGGGACTGAGTTTTATTTTCTTATCCAGGCATTCCCTGACGCAGGGAAGGATTTAGCAAAATGTTATGGGACCAGAGCGCGTGACCTGATAATATTGTTTACGGTTTATTTGACTCGATGTCCAGAGTTACGAATTCGGATGCGTTGGATCGTAAGGCATAAGTTAGAATACATCAAGAATTGCACAACGTCGTAGGAGGCATGGATTAAGTTGCGCGAAGTCCATCAGCCAAGCGGGCCGGTTCGTTTTGAAAAAGTTCCTCAATTCTCGCATGGCGGAGGGGCAAAGCATGGCTAGCTATTTGATCACATTTAATGAAATCGTGGATCAGTTTGCCGGAGTTGGAATAGAAATAGTTGACGACCTCAAGGTCATTAATTTGCTTTCCAGCCTTCCAGACAATTATGAAAATTTCGTTGTCGCCATCGAGACGCGCGACAGTCAGCCAGCGTTTGAAATTCTGTGCATAAAGTTGAAGGAAGAAGGGGAGAGGAAAGAAGGCGCAGAGAAGCAGAGCGATGTCGCGCAGGTCCTTACAGTTAGACAACTGCGAAGGTCACCACAAAGAAAAAATTTCAAAAGATCGCCTGTTACGAATGTGGTGAAAAAGGGCATATTAAAGCGTATTTTCGCAGATTAATTGGCAAAAATTATGTAATTGCAGCTTATTGAACGCTTTAGATGCAAGCAGTTTTAATAAACTCGCCTGGTGCTTGGACAGTGGAGCGACAAGCCATATGTGTTGCGATAAGCAAATGTTTTCGCCGGCACCTTGCAAGCAGAAGGCAGAGGGTAAGTGAAAATGAAAACGCATTTGTGTACTCTGGTACTTAACAACGTATTGTACGTACCAAAGGGCCTACCCCCATCCACTCGGATTAATGGTAATCTAATTAATTCGATCCACGGGGGTAGGTAGATTAAAGGGTGGGAAGTAAGGTTTTGATGTAACGGTTGTCAGATCCGTGAGATCATCCTTATTTTTCTCCACAATTAAAGGGCCGTCATCCCTTAACTGTTTGGAGTTAAAAATGAAAGTGCCAAGGTGCATTGGTGCGAGGCCTGACCGGTGGCTTTAAAGCGGTACCACGGGATCCAGGAGCCCGCGGAATTTTTTCCGTCCTGTTTGTTGGTGAGGCACTTCGGGGAGTAACGTGGTGGCTGTAGTTTAATATCCACAAGCGGGTAAAGTTTTGGCTTGACGTGTGGTTGCGTACTCAACAGGGTGCCGTGAACCCAAAGATTGGAAGTCGTTTAAGATAGGCGGCGCTCAAGACCAAAAGAGGAAGTTCACGATCAAACAGAAGTGACTTCGATTTGGTACCTGCGGGTACAATAGTCCCAATGGGGCGGTAATTGACGCAGAATTCAATTCTGTGCTCGGCACCGTGAGATTAAGTCACAAGGGCAGGTGTCACGTAAAACAATAGGAACTTATGTACGTACCAAAGTTGACGAGCAATTTCATGTCTGTAGGATAAGCCGTAGCAAAGAAGTGCAAAGAATATTTCGATGCAAGCAGTGCACGAGTATTCCAAGGCGGCGAATGTATACTCGAGGCCAAAAGAGTAGGAAATCTGTATACGTTTGAAAGTTGATCGTAAATCTTATACTGGCTACGTATATTTCCTTGCTGGCGGACCGATATCATGGAAATCGGAGAAACAACGTAGCGTAGCACTCAGCAGTACAGAAGCTAAGTATATGGCTTTGTCGACGGCGTGCAAGGAAGCTATTGTCATGCGCAGGCTGATTATCGAAATCGGTTGTGGCACTGAAACTACCCAGACGGTGCCGATAGCCTTTTGCCTGCACTGAGTAGCC
>JBAMBF010000152.1:1110000-1387782 GCA_037043605.1 Drosophila multiciliata | reverse complement strand
AGCATCATCAGACAGACGCACTCCTTCAACGAAATTCGAAGTCGAGCAAGAGTGCAAAGGGACGGAGAAGTGCATCGACATCTGGCGGCGTTGATGTGCAGCATATACGTAACAATCTAAGCATGTCCACATCGAGCTCGACGCTCCGGCGGCAGCAACAGCAGCAGCAGCAATGCGACTGCCGCTGCCTTTGCCTCAGGTTTGATGGCATCCAGCGACATTGCGGCCTGTTATGCCAATAGCAATGGCAACGGCAGCAACTTCAATTGCAGGGACAACTCACCGGGTGGCTACAGCTACAGCTGCAATGCCCTCAACGTTGACTTCAATTCCAATACGGCAACACATCAGTGGACGCGCATGCTCGAATGTGCTGAGTTCGTTGGCGCCAAGTATGTGCAAATCTACCTCCCATCAAGTGTTATTGTTAATTAATAATTGATTTTAAAATTGCTGCCTTGGCCAGAGTTTAAGGCTAGATTTGGGCTTGCACACAGATCTGACGTTAAAAATCAACCCATTAGTAATAGTGGTCGAGTCGATATACATACAAATCTTATCTTATTTCTGGTTCAAATTAGTCCTTCAATCCATCTGATAATCAGTTGGGCTTCGAGTTCTTTCATAAGACACAAGATCACCCATAATCAACATTCGACTCTGTTTGTCCCAGCACAAATCAATCTATAATTATTTATTACATTTTTTATTGCAATCGTACAGACGCAGTAAGCACACAGTGGTTGCCTACAAGGATGCAATGTTCGTGTTTGGCGGCGATAATGGCAAGAAAATGAATGATCTGATACGGTTGAGTGTCAAGGACAAGTCATGGGGACGGGCATGTGCAACTGGAACGCCACCGGCGCCACGCTATCATCATTCCGCTGTTGTCGCGGGCAGCTCGCTGTTTATATTTGGAGGCTATACGGGCGACATACACTCCAACTCGAATCTGACCAACAAGAATGATTTGTTTGAGTACAAGTTTCTCAGTGCCATGTGGGTGGAGTGGAAATTCTCGGGCAGGTACGCATAGCAAAGGAATCCTCAGCACTAGCAGCAATAATAATCATTTTCAATTCTTATGCAGGCAACCAGTGCCACGTTCGGCGCATGGCGCTGCGGTTTACGACAACAAGATGTGGATTTACGCTGGCTACGATGGCAATGCTCGGCTTAACGATATGTGGCGGCACCGTCGACAACAGCGTACGGCGCGGAGATACGTATCGCTTTCAGTTCTCCAGCTACCCAACGTGCACGCTGCGCGACGACTTTGGCCAATTCTATCACGATAAGCAGTTCTGTGATATTCAGTTTGTGGTAGGCGCCGAAGAGATACGCATTCTTTCCCACATTGCCTTCGTAGCGGCACGCTCCAAATATTTGCACAACAAGATATTGTCGGCGCGCGAGGCGCGTCAACAGCAGATGGAGAAGCTCTATGGCGTTGGGCAAGTGGATACGCTGGCCTTGAATACGGGCGTCGGTGGGGATCGTGTACCGATGCTGGAGGTGCGACTGGCGCATGCCTCACCCGTGGCATTTGAGATAATTCTTAATTATATCTATACGGATCTCATCGACCTGAAGGACTCATACAGCAAGAACATCATCATTCTCATTACGGACATCTATCAATTGGCTGGCCTGTTCACTATGCCGCGCCTGGCGCACGGCTGCATCCAGTACCTGGATTATAAGATCAACAAAATAAATGTGCTCGAAGGTCTTTACAATGCGGACAAAAACAAGTGAGTACTGTCGCAAATCCATTTTGAAATTCACATTTGTTATTCATTTTTGTGTCAATTTACGTCAGCATTAAAATCATCAAGGATCATTGCATGCAGTTCATCATCAAGGAGGAGAATTTCACCGAAGTGGTCATGTCCAGTGAGTTCAGTGATCTCGACAAGCCACTGCTGGTCGAGATAATACGTAAGCGTTTGCATCCAAGCAAGTTGATGATTGACACTACTTATGAATCGAATATTGGTGAGTTTAAATTTTAAATGAATTAACAATCTCTGCAAATCGAAATCAAATTAGAAAAAACTCGACAAATGAAGCTTATTTGTTGATTTCATAACAAATTCTCAAATATAGATTTGTGGCAATCTTTGCTTATATACACTAGCCATCTTTGTATATACGCAAAGATTGCCACAGATTTATATTATAAAAAAAAACACTGTCAAGCAAATATTTCAATTCACATATTGCTGTTGTAGGCACTACGCTGGAGCATGATTTGGCCATGTTCTTGGAGTCAACGGGCAAGGATTTTTGCGATATAAGTCTTGTACTGGATGATGATGTGATACCCGCTCACAAATCTGTGTTATCGTCACGTTGTACCTATTTCCAGGGCATGTTCCGCGCATTCATGCCACCGGATAATACCGTTAATGTAAGCACCGTTCATTGATATCGGCTATTATTATAATAATAATTAATATTATCCAATCACACAGATACAAATTGGCGAAGTCTCACCCTCATTAGAGGCCTTTCATGCGCTGCTACGCTATATATATTATGGGGAGACAAAGTTGCCACCACAGGATGCACTGTACCTGTTCCAGGCACCCTGTTTCTATGGCTTGTCGAACAATCGGTTGCACGCATTCTGCAAATATTCATTGGAGCATAACATTACGTCAGAAAATGTCCTGGAGACGCTGGAGGCGTCCGACATAACCAGAATCTATGACATCAAGGAATACGCATTGAAGTTAATTGTGAAAGAATTTGCTAAAGTTGCCAGGCTGCCCAAAATAACCTGTTTGTCACGTGAACTGTTGCTGGAGATAATACGCGCTGTGGCCGATTCGCAAGGCGATTTTCTGACCCGAATCAATATCAATACAGATACCTGAGAACTAGTTCTGCTACAGCCGTCTCTGCAGTTGTTGCTCGGCTGGTTGCAAATCCAACAATTGCCGTAAAGCAGCAGTGCGGTTGGTAGCGCCACCAATTTCCCTCCCCTTCTTATGCTTCGTATAAGAAGTCTAAACCTAACCTTATCTCCCTATACATTTTATTATATGTAGATACATATATATAAATATAGAATGTATATATATATATATATATGTCTATGTGTAATACTTCACAACATTTACACTTGCACACAGCCTTATACTCAAATGAAAATAGCAAAAGTCAGTTCATATGATAGAATGAAAGAGCGATATCGCTAGAGAGAGATAGCGAGAGGGAGCTTGTAATTTTATGGTATTTTATGGTAGTCTTTTAGCAGTAGATGTTTGTCTCATAGCTGGTAATTGCAATGGTAAAGGCTTGCTAGACGTGTAATCCTCTAACTGTCTAACTAACTATAGTTGTCCACTGATTTCTATTTCTATTTTATTTGGAATGCTTAAGCAAAATGGACACGTTTTTAGATCTACTAGAATCATATACACAATACACAATAATATCTATTTTAATAAGCAATATTCCAAATTTAGGCAATGTTTGAATCAGAGATTTTCTATAGTGGATACTTTTGATTAAATAATCCGCTAGGATAGGATATAGCTGCTGGCGACGATGGCTTAGAGGAAAGCAAGGATTTGGCTAGTTATAGTGGTCTTTGTCGTTGTGATTGTTACAGACATCAGTATATATAGTATATATCTTTAGAGTTCTGGCAAAGTTAAATATGCACACAACGTAATTTTGCTGTTGAATAACTATCAATTTATCTACATTTCCTTCTCCGTTTTGAGAGCTATATCAAATCTAAGAAATAGCTACAAGAAATTTACCAAATGAATAAATTTTATTTGAAAAGTTTTGTGTCCATTTACAAAATGTTGCCCGATTTTCGATCTATTGATTACGCAGTACTCACTGAACTCTAAAGATTCATTTGCTTATATATACACTATATATATATATATATATTTATATACCATGCCAAGCCAGATCTGATGAGTAGTATGATTTAAATTTTATTTCGAGTTGGGCATTAAATAGCAATAGAATGTTTAGGGAAATAGTCATTTGTCGTATTATATATGTGCTGAATGAGTATAAAAGTAGATTTATTGTTTATTTTTTACTTGCACACTACAAACAGTAACGTTACTAACTATATAAACTATATATATATTTACATATATACATATGTATCTATTGATAATTATATTTATACACGAATTATATACATTATTATAAATATATATACAGATATACAGATACGCACTTCTTTTGTTCTTATGCATGAGTATTTGGTTTATAAAATTTATGATTTATTTGCATACTATTATTTAGCAACTTTTGACTTTGAAGTCTGAGCTCAAAGGTAATACACACAAACACACACACACACACACACACATCAGACAAACCAAAAGTTGGTGTTACTCTCAAACTGTGCGTGTAAATGTTGAATATCGCTGCAATAGGCAGCTATATAGAAAAAATCAGAAACAATAAAAACAATATAAGCTTTAAATCACAAAGTTCACCACGTTTTCAACGTGTACATTTAAATAGATCATACGTCGCCTTGAACGATTAATTAACAAACAGTTAACGTTTTACAGACTTATAAACAAATTAAACAAATTTGTATGTCAATTGAGAAATGTTATTCAACTTTATAATTTTTTTTTTAAATTGTTTTGCATGGTTCTTGTCCGCGAATTTTAAAATAGTTTATTAAGTTTTTACTACAGAATTGTGATAGTTGTGTTTCTAATTGAACTGAGTGTTTTTCTAGTATTAATAACCATAATTTTTCTTTAGTTTAATGTATTCTGAAACAAAAAATGTATTTGAAAGTATCTTTTTTTATGCCAAATTACTATTCAAAATATATTTTGATTTGTTTTTTTTATTTTTTTAATTTGAAATTAATTTATACTTGATATAAACCCATTTTATACATAGAACTTTGTCAAACTAACAAAATGCATCGAATTATACAGATAGCAAAAATATGCTTAGTTTATTTAAGAGTGGCTCTTTTAGTGCCTTCTGAAGATACACTCTAGTTAATAAGAAATGGTAAAAAACTTACCAACTAGGGGATAGGCGAGTCGAATGTCGTCGGATAAATAATACAAAAATCGTGTTCTTTTAAAGTGCAACAAACACTTGAAATGCCACTGAACGAACCAATCAAGTGTCAGTTGAAAGTATGTTGGTGCATAATCAAAATATACCTCTCGCCATTGCTGTTCTTTCACATACGTATGCATATATATATATATATATATATATATATATATATATGTATGTATGTAAACAACATATTTAAATAACCTGCGTTCTTATTTGTTCCTATGAAATCGTCTCACAATTTACACATCATAGATGATTTATAAAAATGGTATATTTATGTCAGATCTTAATCAGTTAATTCTAATATACTTTCTTTACAAATTAAAAAAAACTCACACACATCGAAGAAACATAGAAAAATATGATCATTTTGGAATGTAGTTCTTACTTCGTATTTTTCCCCATTTGAATGTCATCTATATGGTCTGTAAATTGTCTGACGAGAGGACAATAGGCGTAGAAGTTATTTAAAAAAAAAAAAACTGAATTGTGTTGGGCTCAGCAATCAAAAGCAGATTTAGAATCTTTGTAAGATATTTCGAAATAGTAGTTTTTAATTTTTATGGAATACATGCAATTATCCCTTGGTGCAATATCAACAACGTTCCCATTTGGATACTAAAATACAAAATACTATATATATTCGAAATATCTTTAGATTGTCTTCTGCATTTGTATTATGTCCGATTCCATCACATGAAATCTGAGTAGCTTTATATATTTAGTAAAAAGTAATTCGATAAAAGAAATGTTCATTAATAAATAATCAATATAAAGAGTTCAAATATCTATATACATATATATATATTTATATATTAAGATTAGTGCAATAAATTAAAATAAACACGAAAATTATACAATTGGTATAACATAATAAATGGACAATCGATGTGTTTTTTTTTTTGCAATATTTATTCAGGAAAATTCTGCCTTATGTTGGAGTTGCTCAAAATTTGTGACTCAAGGGAATACCCATACTAAGCAAGCAATTGTCAAACTGTGCCCTTGGGAATTTTTAATTTCAGTCAGTTCAAACCTGCATAACTTTTTCATTGGAAACACACACACACACACTCACAAACACACTCACAAACACACACACACACACACATACATAGACAGACAAGAGAGAGAGTGTGCTAATACTCATACGTAATTTGACAATAGCCCGGGGAAAAGTTACGGAGGCAACAAAACTGAAAGACAGAATAGAAATACAAATACCTAATAAAATTGTCGACAAACAAAACAGAGAACGATGGCAGCATCCAGATGGATAATGTTAGATAGCAGCAGGACCAGCTCAATGGAATTAAAACAAAACAAAAGGCTGCCAAGGCTCCGACTCAGCTCAGCTCAGCTCAGCTCAGCCCAGGTTGACTCGACTCAGCTCAGTTTGCTCCTTGCTTATCAAATGCAAATTACAAAATCAAATATGCCAGGACCAAAGAGTCGGACCCCTCGGGCAATGTGCTGCCAGAAAGCAGGCAGCAGGCAGCAGGCACCGTTTTTGGCAACAGTTTCAATATGACAAAACGCGTTAGAGATGACTCAAATTTACAATCAGCCCGAAAATTATTCAAATTTCTTGTTCAAAATTTGGACACAAGTCAATTATTGGCGTAGATTGACAGTTTGAATTTGAAAAAAAAAAGTTTAAAGCGCTTATTTCTCCATTTTCTGATACAAAAATTTAAAGTGTTATTTTCTTCATATGCTGCAAAAAAATGCTTTTTTAATTTTCTTTTTGTGATATACATTTCTAAACATTATTTATTTGTATGAAATCATCTTTCTGAAGTTTAGAAGTTGGTAATTTAATTTGCTTCCTCCCTTAATTGAATTTATAATTTTGTTATTTAATTAAAATTATAAATACCGAAATACTGAAATCAAGAAAAGAAAAACGATGGTTTTGCGAAAGACACATTAATTATTATTAATTATTATATTTAATACTTTAATATTTTTTTTTATATTTTGTATCAATTTGCGATAGTAATTCCTATTTATTGGACAATAAGTCAGTTTTATATTATTTCAGCTCGCGGTTAATTTAATATTTCTAAATATAATAAGAAATATTTGTCTTTCATTGTCGCAGTACAAGACTAAAATTCATTGATATTTCAGTTAATTTCCTTTCGCCTTACGGAAACTTTCGTGTTCATGCCACTCTTAAGAATCTCGACACGTTGCCATCTCCGACGGAATCCAAAGTACGTGGATTTGTTGGCCTTGTGTCTTTCAGAGTTGCAGACACACATTTGCTCGCTTTTCAATGCCTACATTGACAATTCAATTTATTGGCATGGAAACATTTTAAATTATTGTTTGAAAACTATCATATGAATTGGGGCGCCCCAGGGTAAGTGCAACCACGTTGCGATTGTATCTGATGCCTGTGATGAACTTGATGCCAAAAATGAATTGAGTTGAAATTCGAAAATTTCGTTCGAATTTTGTGCATGAATATTTATGAGTGTCTTCCCCCCTTTTGCTCCCCAACTCTTGCTTTTACTATCAGAGTTTGTAATGAGGAGTTCATCATTGGGAATTTGTAATTGAAGATGGTATCTTGGGCATTATATTTACACTTATGCCTCAATTTAGCAACGTTGACTTGAGATACAAATCCAATTGAATTCAACTAATATTTCTAGAGTTCTGTCAAGTTCGCTTATCCTTATCCCTTGCTTAAAATTCACAATATATATCTAATTTGTTGCTTTCGGCTTGGACATTTCGGCTTAGGCTCTCCTAAAGCGGAAAGAGAGGTTGGGGCTGAGAGAGGTAGGGTCAGCGATGTGGAAATAAATTCCTTTGCCGCCTGTCAATTTATAAGTTAATAATTTAAGCCAACAGTGCCAAAACCGCTCGAAGTCAATCAGCTTTATAATATATCTATATGCAGGCATTGGTAATAGGCCAAACAACAACAGTTTGGGGTGGCTTTTGGGTTAGTTTTGGGGTTGCCTGATGCTTTTTAATATCCGCTTCATGTCGATTTATACGCTTCAAGTTCACGCTGAGCGCCAACCCATAAATTTCATGCCAATTGAAGCACACCAAAAAGAACTACAACACCAACAATAATCGCAAAAAAAAAAAAAAAAAAAAAAAAGCAGACCACTGCCCAATCCTTAAAAGCTGACAAAGGGTTAACTTGTTATGGCTGCCGGGAACCTTACTTAAATTGACTTGTGGCATTTTTCAAAGTATTTTTTTCGTCCCTCTTTTCGTTTGTTGTTTTCTTCTTTTATTTATTTTTTTTTTTATTTTGCTCGACCGCTGAGCAACTTCGATTAATTTATTGGGATAAGGATTTGCCCCGTTCCAGCCATCCTCATGTCGCATGGATGGATCTCATAAAGTGTCATTAAAGTGGCTGCTTGATTAAAGGCATCAATTTAGCGCCCAATTCGCTGGCTTCTGAACAGCAGCCCAACTCAATGCATCCATTCGCCATTGCATTTCCATAGAGGAGTTTAATTAAAAAACTACGCCACAAGCACCCAATCCTGCAGTATTCGAGTTGAATGTAACAAACTATAAAACACCCTTTAAATTTTAAATTTAAGCAAAATATTTTTTAATAGTGTTAACTAAATAAGAGGAATTTTATAAATGTTAATTGGTTTTTATGCCATTCACTGTTGTATTCTGAAAAACTTGCCACAATTGAAATTATTTTTTTTTAAATATTTCTCAAGAACTCTTTTTAGTATGATATATTTATTTAGTTTAAAAATTGTTTCATTATTGTTTTGCTTCATATCAAGTAAAGTTCAACTCATTTTAAATATATTTTTATTTAATAAGAAAAATAAATATTACCAAAATAATTATATTTAAATAATTGTTGAATGCTTAATGAGAAATACATAATGTGAATAAATTATCAAGTGCTTTTTGAGCTTAACAAATATTGATTTCTGATTTCATATATATATATATATATATCTGTCTGTGTATATCCCTGTTAGCTGTATTAGCTCACTCGAGGTATTAAAACAACAACTGGCAATTGAAGTTTAATTGGGCAGACAGAGAAAAATGCAAATAAAGTAATTAAGTTTTACGTTTTGTTGCTGCATGGAAAAGTTAAAAAAAAAAAAAAAATTGTGAAACAGTTTTTGCTATTTGGTGTACACTGTACAGGTGGCAAAAAAGTCGTTTTTAAATATCATTCGAATTGACTAAATGACATTCGCTGAAGGGCAACTTGGCATGGGGAATTTGTTGGGCCGCTTTTTATCAATTTTATAGGAATAGTTTTGGGTTCATATTCTTTATGACACTTTCATCAAATTCTATTTGCTATTGGCTGGTTGTGTGTCAAAAGGTTAAAGTTCAATGGATGGTATTTTGAATATCGACAGAGAGTGTGGAGTGTGTGTGTTTGTGTGTGTGTGTGTGTTTGTGTGTGTTTGCGTGTTCCGTTTTTGTGTACTATGCCTCAACTGATTTCCTGTCGCGACGTCAACGCTTCCTTTTCTGCCATTTAACTTTTATATGAGCACTAGCAGTCCTTTCCCTTTCCCCTTTCCCCTCCCCCGTTGCCACGTTGCCATGTTGCTAGGTTGCTTTAGCCCCTTGATGTGTTGTAACATGAAATCCGTTTGGCACATAACATTTGGGCGCATCGTGTGCTTTATGGACCAAATGATTGCCTGCTCAGGGGTTCACTGGATTCGGCATGGCGTTGCCAACCAACGGTAAAAAGACGACAGCTCTTTTCAGTGCGCCATTTTAAATAGATGTACACACGCACACACACACGCACACACACACACACACACACACACACATACATGGATGCATCATGTATGTCACTGCCGAAGACATCGCATATGAGACACTTCTGCTAATAAGTAGGACTCTCGAGCAGGTTTTCCGGCTCCTTGCATTTATGACCTGCATTCCCAGACAGATGTATTTTGTATCTTTTGTGAGCAACCTTTTTTTTCACTATTTTGCATTCATTTTGCGATTTATTTTTTGCCTCTTCTTTGAATTTCGCTCAAATATTCATTTAAATTTAATACACTACAAGAATTTCGGGGCTGGTTTAAGGATTTCTTCTTTGATGGTTTATTGCTGATTTACTTTTATAATTCAAATATAATATAAACTTTCATTTGTTCTCTACTTTTGGGGTATATATATATATTTATAAGTGGCTTGAATGACATCTGAGAAGATACTTCCGTGCCGCCCTGGAACACATTGGATGCCACACAGTTGCAAAGTTGCATATTTCAATATGTGAGTGTCGTGTTTCGATGTCAGTTTCTATTAAAATTGAATTGACAAAGTAATTGTCAGGTTTCGATTTACAATAAGGCTTAAATTAAATTGAGTGTTGTGCAAATATAAAATATGTCCACAGCTGATAAATTGGTTAGGCAAAGTGTGTGTTTCTGTGTGTGTGTGTGTGTGTGTGTGTGTTAATGACAATGACAAGCAACATAAATATTTACTTATGTACATACAAAATATGCGTGTCCTGTTTGTCAATTGATTGCAAATTAATATTGTTAAGCTATCAAATAAACTATTCTGTTGCCGCAGGCAATGCCACAGGATTAACTCGATTCTTGTGCCAAAATTCAATTGCAAATGCATAAGACACACACACACACAGACACACACAAACACCAGAAAACCCAATTTTAGAGCATAATTTTGATGCATGTAATTATCGCCATCACACACACACACACACACATATTCTGTGTTGCAAGGTGAGCAGTTGTGAGTTATGCTTGCAAATAGCTGGCAGTGAAATTTGATAGACAGTTGTGTGTGTGCCTAATAAGATTACAAATTATCTTGGCTAATTGCCTCTTATATAACCAATAACAACTGCAACAGCCGTAGCAAAGCTTAGAGCCTGGTTATTAAAGGGCACCGAATGTTTGGCAGGCACACGCTGAGGTGGGCAACTGGCAACTGGCAACGAGCTTGGCTTGGCTCACGTACATGGCTTAAACACGCGGCTGTTAGCATATTCGCCCTGCGCCTAATTGTATGCCATAAAATAATAATTGCAAGCCATGCATATGCACAGGACGTCAAGAGTTGAGAGTCCTCCTCGTCCTCGTCCTCGCCGTCGTCCTTGCCCTGCAGATTTCCGGTTCACTAACCTGCCAATGCGTTGCAATTGCCCTGCCCATAAATACATACCAGAAATACGCTTTGGCCCAATTCTAAATTATGGCTTGCACACATCGTATTAGCGGCTTCAAAATAATTGGCTTGCTCAAATCAGTCAGCAAAAACATTCAACTAACAATTTAAGTGGAATAAACTGTTGAAAAAATATTTACAAAACGGCTGTTTTATGTTGAAAAATTTTCAATTTCCAAATATTTATATTTATTTTTTAAAAAAATTAGTTTGTTTACAATTAAAAAAAAAACATTTTTGGGTACATGCCGTAAATTTCAAATAAAATTTGTTGATTTTGAAGAAAGACATTTTTTTCTGCATAACAAATGTTTAGTGCATTTATTAAAAAAATAAAAATGTTTCAGAAAATAACAAAATAAAATGTATAATAAATATTTATATATTATATAAACAAATACAGACAGACGTTTATAAGAGTTTTGGGTTGTTGTTTGCTTATTTATGCTGAACTCTTGGCAAGGACTTGGTTAGTACTTCAGCTTTTGATCGTCTTTGGCGACGGCTCACGTCGAACGGTAAATGTTTATGACGTACTCAAAATTGTCTATTAAGTTCAGCTGACGATGTCGCCGTGCCGCACCGTGTCGCATTCACCTCGAACAACTCGCAAATATCATAAATTCGATACAGTTTGTAAATTGAGTATTTTTTTTTTTTATTTTAATAAATAAATAGAAATTCATATAATAAATATTTAACGAAAATTTTGGCCATTTTCTGATAACTGTTTTTTAACTTTCTGAAAATCAGAATCGAAGACTTAAATTGTTAATCACAGGTTCCACTGTGAGTCGCTGCTCGAAAGCATCATAAAATGCCGCTTGTAGCAGCAGCAACATAAGTGGGTGGAGATTGGGGAGGGGGGTGTGGTGTGTTTGTGTGTGTGTTTTGGGTGAATGGGCTGATTTGCAGCTGCGTAGCAACTTTTGCCTTTTGTTCTTATGATTGAATATTTAATTCAATATGTCGCGCGACAATTTCGTCGAGTTCGCATTTTTATGGCTTCAGCAAAGTTTTGCTTTCTAATTAGACGCGTCATAAACATTTTATGCCAGTCGCATAATCCACGACGACAAACAAGCTTAAGAATTTTTTTCCTGAGCAGCCTCGATTTTATTCGGCTTCTTCGCATTTATTGCCATGCCATCAAGTGGATGTTTTTTTTTTCCAAATATTCAATTAGTATTGTATATTTTTTTATATAAGATACTTATTTAGCAAAAATTTTGCAAAGTGCAAAATGCGAACTTACAAATAAAATTAACAAATATTTTCATTTCTGAGGCGCACACACAACAACAACAACAACAACAATAAAAAATAACTCGAAAGTTGAGTCATAAAATGTGCTCGAAAACCGTCCAATTTGTGTATTTTTTTTGTAATGCTCTTTTCAAAATTGGTCATTAAAACAAGAAAATTTTAATAAATAAATGGTTTAAGGGCCTAAATATAAAATTTGAATAAGAACTTTTGGCTGCATTGATTTATATATTAGCTGATTTTTTTTACATGCTTTAAAATCCCTTTTGAAGCATTCGATTTTCAATTAAATTAATAAACAAGTCTACGGAAATTCAAATATAATAATATTTAAAATAAATAATATATTTAATATATTTTTTTCTCTTTGTTTAAATCGAATGGTTGTTATTTATTTATTAACAAATTTAACGTAATTAAATTGTTCAAAAAATTATAGAAGATTCGTAGAGAGAGTATTAAATTGTGGGTTTTTACAAGATATTATTTTCAATTGATGTCGTTATTCGGGCTTCAAGAACGACAGCAGCTGATCCTACAAAACGCTGAGCCCGCTGGCCAATTGGAGTATTGGGGGTGGAGAGAGGTGGATTGCAGGGTGAGTGATATGTTGGATTGCAGGGAGAAAGTAGAGAGTTTGTAATTTATGGACCAACACACAACATTGTTGACATTATTGACAAGCAGCAGCAGCGACAGAAGCAGCAGCAGCAGCAGCAGCAGCAGCAGCAGTTTTTGGACCCTGGACAATAAGCGTGGAAGGCGAATTGCTGTCACATTTGGGTCCCAAAACAATATGCTTTTTATGATGGTTGACTCTCTCCCCCCCCCCACTCTACCTCTCCCTTCTCTGTCACAAACTCTTGGGCATTATTTGGGCAGCTGCCAAACATTGATTTACGTTCTGCATTTTTTTTGTTGACCACTTTTCGTTTGCGTTTGAATTGCACATAAAATATTTTTGGTAATTTTAATGAAAAATGTATAAGTCAAGTTTACGTTTGAGTAGCCACTGCTCAATTTGTAAAAGAAATTGTATATTTTATATAAGTGAATAACTTTGGTAAATAAAAGCAACGATTTACTCGTTGTAATAAAGTCGACAAATTATTAACTGAATAACTGGACAAATATTTCCCAGTTTAATGAGTGATGCGAAAATTGCTAAATTTAATTAATAATAATTTTCAGTTAATACAAAAAAAAAAATTAAACGGAATCACCATCAGTTTTCTAATAAAAACAATTTTTAAGCAACTAATTTTATATAGTTTGTGCCAGACAAACACTTCTAATAATAATATAATAATAATATAATAATAATAATAATAATAATAATAATAATAATAATAATAATAATAATAATAATAATAATAATAATAATAATAATAATAATAATAATAATATAATAATAATATAATAATAATAATAATAATAATAATAATAATAATAATAATAATAATAATAATAATAATAATATAATATGCTAATATGCAGATGTCTTGGCTATATATTTGGCCGATTATAATGCCATCGAGAAACTATTTTATTTTCACACAATTTCATTACTCACACATTAAAAAATACTCACATTTTAATTTTATATATAGACATAAATACAGCTTCGAAACTAACTTTCGAATTCGAATATTCAAACAATCACAAATCAATATACGTAAATATATATATATATATATACAGTATATATATATATATATATATATATACGATCTTATCAATTGCCTCGATTGCCATCTGTATTCAATTGTGGTTTTTTATAGGTGTTAGGTGAATATCGATGGGCGTCTTAACCTGTTCTATTCTATTCTGTTGCAAGCACAAATCCCCTTGCAACAAATGGCTTTATTCATATCTCTCACACACACTCCACACTCCACACTCCGCACTCCCCACTCTTCTTGTCTTTGGACTGGTCTTGGTAATTTGTACACAAGTCTTACTTGTAAATTGGCAAATATGCAATCAACTTGGCAAAGACGCTTTGCACTATTCTAAGCCAATAAAAATCATATTACGCTTACGTCGCACATGTACACACAACACACACAACACACACACAACACACACACAACACACAACACACACACAACATACATAGTTATACACATCTGTCTGCGTACAAATATCAAAACGCATCAAAATGTTGCGCTAAACTTTATTCACAGGCTGCCACTGTCTCTGCCACTGCCACAGCCTCTGCCACAGCCTCTGCCTCTGCCACTGCCTCTGCCACTGCCACAGCCGCAGGCATTGAAATGTGAAATAGAAAATGCATTTGGAGTAGCGCAGAGCTCCAAGGAAAATGACAGAGTAAAAAGAGCTTATGGCTCGAAGAGGGCTTGATGACAGCAAAGAAAGTGGAGGGATGGGTAGTGGGGGGGGAGGTGGAAATGTTGTGATGGCTGCAAATGGAATGCAGAAAACATGGAATGAAAATATGATAATAAAAGCCAACCCATCGAGCAAATAACAGGAAAGGGAAAGGAAAATCAATTGTTAACCACACCGATGCAGAAATACGGTTCAAAATGTTAACAATTTTATTTATATTTATATTTATATATATATATATATATTTATAAATAAAAAAAATAAATATATATTTTCAGCTATTCACTTGCATTTTATTGCAACTCTTGTAAATTTCTTTATTAGGAAAACATGATTTACGATTAATACTACAACTTCGACTATAGCTCAAATAATATCACTATTAATTTATAAATAATAATCTATATATACAAATATATATATATATATATTTTTTTTTTTAAATTAATATATATGTATTAATTATGAATTTGATGTGCGCTTGAGAAAACATTTTTGTACCAACGTTTTTTTTATCTTCGGTTTTTAATTAATTATTTAATTATTTTTTTTTAGCATAATTGGGTATTTAAGAAAATTAAACCAAAACTCTGCACATGGGTATTAGCCATGATAAAGCTAATATTGGCCATGTTAGAGAAGGTAAATGCCAAAATGGCGTTGAGCACAAAATGTTTATTCTTTCAGCTTTTTGGCGTCGACAACGGGGCGTATGAAATGTTATTGTTAAATGTTAGTTTTGTAAGTTTTGTTAAGCAAACACGTACACAGACAGACCTACCAGCAAATACACGCACACACACGCACACACACGCACACGCACACACACAGCGATAGCTGTAAAAATATGAATACTCAAAGTCAAAGTCCGCCATATGTTTGCCTCAAAATGTATCCCACAAAGCTGTCGATGGTTGGGCGATGTTGCAAGTGTTTTGTTTGTTCTCTGCTCTGTTGAAGAGATTACCACCCCACCCCACCCCCTTCCACAAGCAAAGACTTTAGTTGGCAACGGCAGTCAAATGGCAAAGAACTAATGGGAATTTGTGCTGCACGTGTTCAGCTTAAGTTGCAATAAGCGTGACTGCAACATTGAAATGCTGTTTTCGTGGCATAGGCGGCAACAACAAAAGCAACAACAAACGCAACAACAACAATAAAATATAATATAATAATATTTAAGCACCAAAAAATTTGAATGCACGAATACTGCAAAAGTTTATAACGGATTTGCGTTGCTTGTTGCAGAGTCGTCTCTAAGTTTTGCCACATGTTGTGGCTGCGAAAGTTTTTTGAGCAAAACGCCAGCGGCCACCTAAGGCAGGCAGGCAAGGAGGCAAGGCGGGTGCCTCGCCTGTTCTGTTAGAGCCACAAAAACATTACGGTTAACTCTACAGCAAATTCCATTCATGTTTTGTTGGTTGCATGCGGCATTTGTTTATTTATTTATATGTTCTTAGTTGCATGCAACTGAATGTGTGTGTGTGTGTGTGTGTGTTTGCACGCTGCAAAATATGAATGCAAGGCGTGCGCCACACAAATGCTGGTTACTTTTTAGCGTTCATGAATATGCAACAAACAGCGGCAGCAACAAACAGCAACAACAGCAGCAGCAAAACAAAAACATGAACAATGCACACAAAAGCCCAGCAACGGTTTATATGTTTATTTATTGCGTGTATATTGGTTTATTCGCTGGAGCCCTGCGGCCGTTTTGGCGACTTTTGTTGCAAGCACAATTGTGCATGCCACAAAACTGTAGCGCACTTTAGCGCACACAACATGATCAATTCGAAAGTTGGCTTTAACACAAGTAGACATTATTAATAGGCAGCAGCCCCACCCCCCCCCCCCCCCCACCACAACCCCCCTCAACAACACCATCCAGAAAATGAAGCAAAATATTTTGTATTTTCTTTTACGAGCCACAAAATCAAGTGCAGCGTTGATGTTGCAACCCATAGTTGCCGCTTGATGGCCAGCAAATTGAAAATGTCAAATGCAATTTTTGTCAATTATAAATAAATTCATTTTCATCAAATTCAAAATAAATAACGAAGAAATTTATTTCACATCGCTTAAAATTATTATTATTTTTTTTTGATTTAAGAACAACAAAATATTTATAAAAGCTGTAAATAAAATTATTATTTCCGATTTTGTAATTTAAGACACAAATTTTCTAAAATAAATAAATAAATTATGTGTTGGCCGTTTCACATCGATTAATTTGTATAAAATAATTAATTGTTATGAAACGGCCATAAAAACATAATTAATTTTTTTTTAGATTGCTTTCCATATTATTGCTAATAAGGATTACAAAAAAAAATAATGCTTTAAATATTTATTATATTTAAAAAACATGTTCTCATTAAGTTGTATTGGCCTGAATAATTGAACTTATTGATTTTGTACTTAAGGTTAAAATAAATAAATAAATTATGTGTTGGCCGTTTCACATCGATTAATTTGTATAAAATAATTAATTGTTATGAAACGGCCATAAAAACATAATTAATTTTTTTTTTAGATTGCTAATAAGGATTACAAAAAAAAGTAATGCTTTTAATATTTATTATATTTAAAAAACATTTTGTATTGGCCTGAATAATTGAACTTATTGCTAAATTTATACTTAAGGTTAATTTAGAAAGTGTCTTTAATAAAGGCTGGCAACAGCAATGGCAGCTGTGTGTGGCTTAAATGGGAGTGTTAAGGACTTTATTCGGTTGCCACTTGCAGAGTGGAGGCTAAAACAAACTTTTCAATCACCGCCAGAGTCGGAGTTGGCAAGTCCACGTCATTGCCAAGGCATTAAATGAGAAATGTAGCAAAGTAAATATGCAGCTGCCAGGATGCTGGGCTGAACTGGGCTCTGGGTTGTGGGTACATGTGGCTACATGTGGCACATTGGACGTCTTCTCGCTGCTGCTGCTGTTGCAAAGGCAGTCAATCAGCGAAAAAAAAGAAAATAAAAACAGAAGCAATATGAGAGGAAAAGTAGTCAGGAAAAATAAATAAAATGCTACAACGTTTAAAAACAGACGAAGCGTGCAGCGTGGAAACGGGGTTTGGGGTGAGGTGGAAGTTTGCAAGTTGGAAATGTTGCAGACATGTTGGCAACACTTGCCGGTCTCGCACAAGTCAGCGCCACGAATGACGAGCATCAGTTGAACGCTGTGTGACAAAAACAAATCACTTTAGATTTATTTGATGAAATTGTTTGATGATGTAGAAAAGGATTAACGTCAATGATATTTGTGCAACGCGACGGGGCGCCACAACCACCGCTGTATAACACGCTGTGCAACGCCGCAGCTGCAACAACACTCGTTGGCAACTTTCGCATCGCATCGCATCGCAGCACAAATTTGATTCCAGTTAAAAACAAAGACGACTCCGCTGGCGAAACATGACAGTAATCAATGATGAATGGCTAACGGGTAAGTGGCAAGTGGCAAGTGGCAAGCGGCAAGCGGCAAGTGGCAATTGCCAGTCATAAAATTTATGAAAAGGTCACTTCAAAGTTAACTGAAAAATATTTAGCTGCATTCCATTAAAGCTAGAAGAAACTTTCGAATTAAACAAATTTCATAAATAATGGCAATTTTTCGATTTCGAATAAATTTAAATTTGTACAGTTTAAAATTGAATTAAAATTCATCTTCGACTTTAGCTAATTATTCAAATATATAGTTTTACTTAGCTAATTTATTGCAGTTATTGAAAATCAATATGAAACTACAAAAAAACATAATTTATTTTTTCCGTGAATTGGTTTCCATTTATTGCCAATAAAAAGTTACAAAATTAAAGACACAAAAAACATTTTTTTTTTTATTTATGCGATGACTTCAAATTTAATTACAATTCACATTATATAAAAATTAAGAACAGGTTTGTTACAGCTTGTGTTTTGGATTATTATTATTATTTTAGGTATTATTATTTATGTAATAATTTAATATATTTTATAAGTTTAATAATCACAAGTGGGAGGTTTTTTCATTGAGATAAGTTATGCCTGCACCTAACCCTATCTAAATTGGGTCACATCTTCACAGCTGCAGCCTAAGTGACAATCCCAAGCCCCTCCTTTGGACCACGTCGCTTGACCCGTCTCAAGTTGTTTGCAGACGTCTCTTTTGGGCCTTGTTTTATGCAACGACTTTTGAATTATGTGAGAAATCGCTGGTGAAGGATAAACGAATAAGTGTGTGTGTGTGTGTGAGTGTGTGTGTGCGTGTGTGTGTGCGTGTGTAAGTATTGCTTTTGATATAATCGGCGAGGCATAAATCTCAAGACCTGCCCGGCGGCGGCAATTTACGGCAAGGCCGTAAATTTTTATAAATGTCCTTGTAAATAAACTCGCAAATATGCTGATTTAGCATATTTGTGATATATGAATGCGCATGGCATTGTGGGCGTGGCACCATGTCTGTGGTTTATGCCAGCTGCGAGTGTGTATGTGTGTGTATTTGTGTGTGTGTGTGCCTGCTTCATGTGTGTATGGCAGTTTTATTGTGCGCTTTCCTCTGTCTTTCATTGTATTTGAAATATTTTATTTTCTTTTTTTTACTCCCTCTGATTTTGGTCTAATTTTTTGTTTTGGTTTTGTTTTAGTCCCCAGGGAAAAGTGTATTTATTCTAAATGATGAAGCTCTATTTGGAGATACCTTGTACGTTTGTATTTGCTTACATAATTTAAGCTAACAACTCGCAAATTTCGCTCACATTGTATTGAAAAGAAAACAAGTGTTTTTTTTTAAATTTTTTTACAAATTTATTTTTCTTGCAACATTTGAGATTGGCGCCAGACGGACGAACTTTCCTTTGGCGGTAGCAGACCCGTTTTCACGCATTTTTAATGGCTACAGGGTATGGTAAAAAAAAACAAGTGATAAATAAAAAATGAATTTTTATTTTGCATTAACTTTTGTTGTTGCTGTCGCTGCGTCGCATAAACAAAAGCACATGTGTAATAAAATTTATGCACATAAACAGACAAAACAACAACAAAAAAAAAAAAAAAAAAAATAACAACCAGCGGAGCCCATCGAGACAATCAAAACCAAGTAAATATTTCATAAAGCCAGCCGTGAAGTATGCAATTTTTTTCAACAGTTTTTAAACCCATTGAAAATGTGTTAAAAGGGTAAAAATGGTTTAATGCAAATGTATATTCTTGGTCAGAATAAAAAGCCCAGACGATTTAGCCATGTCCGTTGGTCCGTTTGTCTGAATTAACATCCGAATTACAGAGACTGCAAGTGCTATACATAAAATTGGAATTAAAGGCTTTATTTTATCGAAAATCGATTCATTTTAATTTCATACAGTGATAATTAATTAATACACATCATTTTTATGCATATTTTATTGTTCAACTGCCCAAAGATCGAATAAGGAACATCCAAGTTATGGTCAAAATTATATTCTCACATTGATCTCATGTTTAGCCACAAGCATTTGCTGTTCTAGCAACACTTTTGAAAAGAAATTTTTTAATAAAACTATTATTTTGGGTACATCGTAGTCGAGTGAGCTCGACTTCTTATTTGCTTATTAATTTTTTTTCGTATTTTGCACCAAAAATAATAAAATATTTATGTGAGCTATGTGGAGAAAATGCTTATAAATAAGTAAGGCCCAGCTCATAACTAAAAATGTTAGCTGAAGTTCGAATATAGAATCTATATATATGCAATCTATGTAAAGATCAGCTAATGCCGAAAATTAATATTTTGATTGATTTGTATTGCAGACTTGGAAAAGGTTAATGTTGTATAAATATGAACTTTACGATTTAAATTACCAAAATAAAAAATTCATCAATCATCAAAAAAAAAATTTGTCTTTGTTCTGGAGGCAAATTAAGAGTTTATATCATTATTAATATGACCTCTGCAAATAGAATCCATATATAAAATTGTGATTGCTTTAGACCAAAGCTAGAAAGGAGTTAGGTGAATGTGGCAATTTTTAAAGTACACGTTTCTAAATATTATTTAAAAATTGATAATGTTTCCGTGCATCAAATGGCCACAAATGTGTGCCAGAAAGTGCACTAATAGCCAGCAAAGCCGCACCGAGTGCGAAATGCATTTGGATGCCACAAAGTGACCGCTAAATGCCAAACGCATTTACTCCAATATTCACAAGGAGAGATTCAAAAATGCCAAATGCGAAATACATAATGTTCCAAACTCATTTGAGGCCACGAAAAAAGCATTATTACCATCATTGAATAAGCAACTGTCAATTCGATGTATACACTCAGCGAAAAGGTTTACAACAATTTAGAATTGTAGATTTAAAGTAGTCAATCAATGTAATATTCAATCAATTCAATTATTTCTTATGTGCGAAATACACATATAAATCAGTCCTCTGCTATCGATAACAGCACACAAGTAGTGTTAGTCGTTTATCGTCGTCTATCGACTTTGGGGAGCCAAGCAAAGTCATTTTGCTGCAACTTTCACATATTTGTCACAAGCTTATTGCTTAAATTCAGCCAAATTTATGGCCATTCAATACACAGCGTAAAAATTACTCCTTTATTCTCTTTCTCTTTCCCTCTGTCTCTTTATGTCTGTCGCTCGCCCCAATCCCCTCTTCCCCCAGCCACTTCTTTGTGCTCGACTCTGTTCTGTAGAATTGTAATTTTTGCTCACTTACAACCGTAATTCGTGTAAACTTTTCGTGTAATGTGCAAATTTATGGGACAAATTTTGCACAGCAACGCATGTGTGTGTGTGTGTTTATGTGTATGTGTGTGTGTGTGTGGGAAACTTAACTGGCAGACAGCGAAAGGGTGTGTCAGCACAGTGAGTACAGTATCCAATGCGTACACTTAACGATAACTCTGAAAACCTATCGACATTTTAATATGGCATTCTCATATCGATAATTGGTTTAATTTGCGAATTCTTGGGCAGCTGTTTGTTAACAATCGAATTAATACAATTTATATCAATTTTATTTTGATTCCTTATCGAATTTACTTTAAATCTTTATCGATTTAATTTTAAATCTTTATCGATTTAATTTTAAATCTTTATCGATTTAATTTTAAATCTTTATCGATTTCATTTTATATCATTATCGATTTCACTTTAAATAATTATCGATTTAATTTTAAATCTTTATCGATTTCACTTTAAAACTTTATCGATTGCATTTTAAATCTATATTTTTTCCATATTTGATTTTACAAAAACATCTAATTTTATGTTGCCACAATATAAATTTTGGACTTTATTTATTTGGTTCAATTTGAAGAGACCGTGGCAACTCTGGCATCTATGTGCAGCTTATCGAAAGCTTTTTATATCCATCGAAATATTGTTTGCATTACCCATAGGACGCAGTTGCTGAATCCGTATTTTGTGAGCGCTCCACAATCGCAATCCCAAACTCAAATACATTTGTCGCAAAATGCGCACATAGCAAATATATTTTAAAGCCACATGCGACTGTGCCCCAAAAAAAAAAAATGTCGCAAGTGCACTGTAACTGCCCAACCCCCACCCCCTTCTCCATCCACGTTCAGTGCTCAGTGACCCGTTGCAGCGAGTACCCCCAAAAGTCAAAGTCATCGTCATTGTCGTTGGCGACTGTGGCCATAATTTACAAGTGGCTGGCGCTTACCAATTGGCTGCAGTGCAGCCGAATCCCTCGCTCCACACATACACACACACACACATTTTTATATATGTGTGTACTGCAAATGTTTTTTGTCTTTGGCAATGCTGTGGCAATTTATGGCCTCTGGCAATGCCTTCAGTGTAAGAGGCTAATAAAGTTTTATAATTTTGTCAAGTGTTAACTGTGGATGGATTTTTGGCAGCCACTTCGCATGCCCATCATACGCCACAAACGCAAAAGTATCCTTAAAGCTCAAGCTTCTTCGGCAAGACGTCATTCTGGATAAATGCTCTGGCTACGCCGCCGGCTCCAGCTCCTGCTCCGCCGCCGGCAGGAGCTGACTCCTGTCAGTTGTTCAGTCTGGGTGCCACTGGGTCGTTAAATGAAAGCGTAGCATCTGGCCGAGTGCAAACACATCCATCAAAAATGTATTTCAACTTTTGTATATATAAAAAGAGCTACGAATGAAATTCGGACTTGACGAAGATAAAACAGTTGAAAATTTAAAAAGTTAATTTCTTTGATTTGATGCAGAATAAATATAAACATATAAATAATATCAAAATGTTGATATCAAAATTCGGATTTGAGACAAGATAAAATAGTTTAAATTTGAAAGAAATACCTAAAAAGTTTATTTCTTTGATTTGATGCAGAATAAATATATATATAAATATAATATCAAAATGTTGATATCAAAATTTGGATTTGAGAAAATTATTGACGAAGATAAAATAGTTTAAATTTAAAAGAAATACCTAAAAAGTTAATTTCTTTGCTTTGATGCAGAATAAATATATTTAAAAGTTTTGTTTTAATTGGCGAAGATAAAACATTTTAAATTGGAAACAATAACTTAAAGTTTCTTTTTCTCCATTTTCCTAAAAAAAGAAAGAAAGTATTTTCAACTTTTGATGCAAAAAAGTATAAAAATGTATTTATACTACATACAAAAATTAAATTATAAAGTCAGTCGCTCAACTTGATGTATATCAAGCTGTTAAAAATGTGAAGTCCGACAGGCAGTGAAGATTACCAATTGCCGCACGTCTGAGTAAAAATCCATCTAATTTCATTAAAGTCAGTCAACATTAAAATGAGAACGGAAAACAAGCAAAGTTCTCCGGGCCAAGACAATGGCTCTACTGATGCATTCTGGACACGCCCCCTGTCAGTGGCCACTCATAATTTATTTTGGAATACGCCGTAAATCGCGGACTGACGGACTTGTTTTGATCTTTGCTGTTAAAAAGCAGGAATTTTCTTATCGAAGTTTTAATACTCTTTTTGTTATTTGACAATTAAATGGAATTAAATTCTGAATAATTAAATACCTAACCAAACTGCACTTTTTTCTTTCCATATACAATTAAATTTATTACTAATTTAGCAACAAATAAAAAAGAGTTTTCAAACCAGAATTTTATTTATAAAATAACATTATAATAAAAACTATTCATATAAATTAAATTTTGTGTAATTTATCATATATTGGAATGATTTTTTCGTTAGAAAAGTGCGTATTATAAAAGTTTATCTTTACAAATAAAATTTATCTCATTTTAAACCTTAACAGATTTTTTATGTTTTTCTAAGTTTTAGTTTTATTTGTTATTTGAAAATTGTACCAATATATAAATATATTAAAATAAAATAGTTAAATGGTTCTCATGGTTAATATTTAAATTCTGGTTTAGTTAAGGTTTTGTTTTATTTAAATTAGTACCATTTTTATACAATTTAAATTAGTACAATTTAAATATAATTCAAGTTAGTAAAAATTTGTATACAAATCCCATTTTAAAATTCCTTGCTTTTGGCTTATAAAGTTGCCTCTTTTTGTTCACTATTTAATATTTATAATTCGGAGCCAAAACCAAAATTAAAAAAAAAAATATTTTTAGCATTTTGCTGGCTTTTATGGTAGTTTTAAAAATATTGTATGTATATAAATGAAATGTTAATCCTTTTTTTTTTTTAAAGGAAAATACAACTTTGAAAAACTAAAATAAAAAATTTAACATTTTTAATAATTATTTAATAAAAATAGATTTTTGTTTTTCATAAATAAACAGTTTAGTCTGTTATAATTATATATATAATTTGCACAACTTTGTGATAAGCTTTTTCCAGCATTTTGTGGACGAAATCAGTTGTTGATAAAAATTCATTCAGCTGGATCATAAAAGCGCTTAAAAAGCTGCTATCTGACAGGCTTCAGTTGGCTTAAATGGATGCCAGGCTGCAACTAAAAATGAAGGGGTTGAAGGTGTATATGTGTATGTGTGTGTGTGTGTGCGTTTGTGGAGGGAGGTTAACGCTAATTTCTCAAGCACGACGTACGCATAATGTAAATCTCGTGTTGGAGCACAAACATAACTCACGGCAAACAGATGTAATAAAACATTTACCGTTTCTTCTACTTTTTTTCTTTTTTCTTTTGGGCTGCTAATGACACGCCCACGCGACGAACATCGACATCCATATCCACACACGCACATACACCCATTGGTACCAGGACAGCCATAAATTCAATTCAATTCGACCAGCAGCTGCTCAGCTGAGCTGAGTTTCGAGTGATTTTCTTAATGCACTCTTCTAAAGCAAATGGAATGAGAAAGGGTTTCCATCTCTATATATGTATACTACTTCGAATTTCTTAAGTGCTCAAAGATGTGAGGGGTGTGTGTGGATGGGGTTGCCCTTTTCAACTGCCTGTTCTATATAAATTTTCACAACGCAAAAGGCGTCGCCATTTCCAAGGCGGGATCCGTAACTGATTTTTGAATAATATTTTACTTGCAGGTGAAATTTATCATGTGTGCGTGTGTGTGTGCGAGTGTGTAATGCTAGGTGGTTGTTGCCCGCCCCCTCTCTAACGTAATTGTCTGAAAAATTACCGCGTCTCCATGACACGCACACACGCACGCTTTGGCATTAAATCAAATTTTCCATGGCGTGTAATTAGTTGGTAGTGCGTCGAAGGAGGAGGAGCAGGCAGGCAGCTGGCTGACTGCCAAAAGCATGGAAATTGGCTAAGACATTTGGCAACTGATTTAAGAAACATCTTTTCTAAAAATGCGCACATATTGTTGCCAAAAATTCAATTTAATACAAATTTTAAATTCCAAAATATCGATAAGCATTTTCGATTGGAAATCGATATATATCTCTCGTATATAAATAGCATATAACAAATATGTATCTATTATGGATAATACAATATTTTTGCTGAAATCTAGAAAAATTTTAATTTTTTTGAAGTTGTAAATTCTTTAAGTATTTATGTTTAATTATGATATAAGTAAATGAAACTTATGTTTTCATGTTTACTAAATAAAAAAAATGATGTCGAGAAATGAGACATATTTGTTCTATTCTTAGAAAAATGTAACCTGTAATTTAGAACAGATGAAAACTTTCCCTTTTCGAAGTAAATCTTTTTAAAGCAATTTAATTTTTGATCTTACAGACACATATTTAACTGCCTTTGTTTTTTAATAATACTTAAAAAATAACCAATAAATATAATTTGCATCAATTTATTTTCTTTGCTTTTCTAGCTGATAAATTTTGGAGTATTGATTTTGCTCCAAAGTTTCATTTCACATATGAATTTTTATTTGTATTATTTACATCAAAAATGCAAAATCAGTAAAATGCTGAATTTGCAATATGAAATTGGAAATTGATTTAATGTGGCTGGTACATTTTATGAATCAAATGAAATGAAAAACAATAAAATGCTGCTTGTGGCAAGCAGCGAAGAGGCGACAGTTGTCAGCCGTTTGTCAGGTGTGGCATGTGGCACTTAACACATTTTTGTTGCCCATGTTGCCCCAATGACGGGACTGTCATTTCAAATCTCAGCGTTTATTTTATGTTTGATTGAAACTCTGATTAATTTTCGCTGGCATCGCATCCTGAAGCATTCGCAGCAGTTCCGGTTGTGTGCCCCATATGCATCATGCAACATTCAGCGGCACATATCTCACGTGCCATTGCCCAATTCGAGCTGGCGTTTATGTCCACAACGCACAGTGTGACCAAATACACATTTTATTTATGCAACTAAATATTTTTATTTATTTTTTTTTTTTTTGTCATTTTATATTTACTAAAATTAATCGCACAAAATCAAGAAAAATATTATTTGAAATTTCGGACTGATATTTAAATGTGAGCAAATGTATATTATCGAATTTGTGTGTGTTGTGTGGCGCCACAGTGCGGCAGTTGCTCTAATGGCACAACAATACATCGTTTGCCACATTGCGTCCACAATTCCATCTTGAATGGCTCGTTGCCTCCATGTTGTTGCCTCCATGTTGCCTCCATGTTGCTGTTATTGTTGTCAACACCTTGGCGCAGGTGTTACATTTGCCGGGGCTTTCATTTGTAATGAGTACTGAGGCAGTGCGTATTATACACGTAGCGCACATTGCCAACATTACTGTATGTGTGTGTGTGTGTGTGTGTGTGTGCACAACATTCGCACACAAGTCCCGCACGCACACACAGGTCACACACACACACACTGGAACTCACCGTTACCCCAGCTATACACAAATGCTTGGAATAATCTGTCAAATGTTCTCGAAATGCCCTACCTGAAATCGAAATGTGCACATCGATTTTTGCAACTCTCAGAAAATGTAATTTTTATTTGGAATGTGGAAAAAATATATAAATAAAATATAAAAAAAAAAAAAAAATCATTGGTTTGTACAATTTATAAGAGAAATATTTGTTGGGCTTGGGTTTAAAATTGTAAAAATTTTTATTTTAAAATAGTTCTTAATTCAAAACTATTTGAAAATCATAATATTGCAAAAAAAAAAACTGCCATTTGGGAAAGTCAGTGAAAAAAATGTCAGCGCTTTTAATTGTTTTAGTTGGCCGAAGCTTTTGCCTATTTTATGTTTATCACGTCTTATTTTTATGGTTTATAGTTTAGTTGCGGAAAAGCAACACCTTACAGCTGCCCCCCTCCCCATCCTAAAACACCCTCTCTCTACACCAACCACTCTTGAGCTGTAGGCCAATTAAAGTGACACATTTTGTTGCCACTGCCTGATCACATTTAGTGTCGTCCTGTGAATGTCCTGAATAATCTGAATTTCTCATCGTTGCTGTAGTTATTATTTTTTGTAGTCGTAGTGAAATTATTCTAGTTGTATAATAAAAGAAATGTAGAAACATTCCAGATAACTTTAAACTTTTAACTTCAGTTTTGCTGTGTAAAATCAACTAATTGACGACACTCAAATTCTACGTTTTGGCAAATAAACCAAACAAATTCTTATTGATAATTTTTTGAGGATTTTACCTATGCACAATATATATATGGTCATATTTAGGAAACGATTATTTTAAATATCAGAAATACATATTTGTGGCCATATTCAACAATAAGAAATAGCTAATAAATTTAATATTAACTACAAACTTTTTTTTATATATATTTGTAAGTAATTTTATATATATATTGTAATTCATCTCTATTTTATGTTGTCACAAAAATATATAAACAATTAGTTGAGTTTTTTATTTGTTTTAAAATTGCTAAAAATAAGTTATTGGCTTCACATTCGATTTTATTCTGGACTTTTTTAATGGGAGTTTTTTTCCTTCAAGTTTGGATTTTGAATTTGGTTGTATTTACGGTCTTCAAATATAAAAAAAAAATAAAAAATAATTATAAATAAAATTTTACAAAAAAAAAAAAACAATTTGTTCTATATAATATTTTATTTTTTTTTTTTAATTTAAATAGATTATAATTAATAAGAAATAGCTAATAAATTTAAAATTAACTACAGACTTTGAGCATCACTTTTTACAACTCTTTTTTTATGTATTATTGTAATTCATCTCTTTTATATATTGTCACAAAAATAAAAAAAATAATACAAATAAAAAATAAATCTATTTGAATCTCGCTTGAATTGCTTCTTCATACATTTTCTATCACTGTTGTTATTTTAGTTGCCAAACAATGTTCAAACTTGTTTTAATATATTTTTTTGTCTTACTAATTTTTTATTTATAAATATTTCGCAAAGTGTTGTAAAGCATTTGTAATCCATCACTAATATTAATATTATTATTAATTGATGCTGAATGCTTTTAGGGGAATAATAAAATAATTCATCTTGAAAAGCAGACACACAAAGTGAAAATGATTTGGGAAACTTAGAAACTGAGTGCCTAATTTTGAAGTGGTTGAAGGAGCTGTTTGAGTCACAAAATCACAGCAAATGTATATGGAGTAATGTCTGGGACAACCATAGCTGACTGACCACATCTTGAGCAAGTTATCCATGCCAGGACAGGGGCTGAGCACAGGGCACATTATCCTTAAAAGCTTGTAAGATGCTGTGGCCATGGCAAAGTTAAAAGCAACTAAAATAGACACCTGGGACAATGAGGGACATGGCGAGGAATGCGGTGGGATGGGGAAAACAGGTAGCTGCACCGTGCAACAGTATGTGTGTGTAAGTGTGTGTGTGTGTGTGCAGGTGTTGTATGTAGTGGCTCAGCGAGTGGATATTCTGGCTAAATAAGTGGAGCTCAGTGCAGCTCGTTGGCCAATCCAGTGCCACAAAATTTATTGACTTTGTCGTCCTCGACATCCTTGGATGCCCAACTCCTTGTCGCTGTCGTTCTCTGTCCGTGTACAGTTGCAACAAAGCCTGTCAGTGTTTGTTTATGTGTGTGTGTGTGTGTCTGAAGTAGAGCTGCTTGCATTTGACAGAATGTGGCAGGATGCCGCTTGAAATCCTGTCTTAATATTTTGGCATTTTGCTAAATTAAAACTAAAGTAAAAAAAAGGCTAAAATTGAGTTTGTTTTGATTTTGTTTTGTTTTAAGTAATCAGCTACAACTGAAAAAAAAAAATATTTAGCCAGTTTCTCAAAATATTTGTCATATTATTATTTCTAAATTTTTTTTTTTATATTTTTTTTTTATTACAAATTGAACAAAAAGTAATCATTCCCAAACAATACAAATATTCTAGCAAAATTACAATTTTCAGTTGTCAGTTTTGTGGTTGCACAAAAATACGAATTTTTCTGTGGGGAAAAGTGCAAAAGTGTTTTCAAAATTAAGAAATCTGAAATTTAAAATATTTATTTCCTGATAATCGAATTATGCACATTATATAAATTTTATTTAAGCTCATAAGCACAATTATTAAGTGGAAAAAGGTTTGTTTCGTTTTTTTTTACAAATATGAATTATTATTTTTTTTTTTTTATAATTGTTAAACATGCTTAAAAATTGGACATGCTGCAGTCGAGCAGACTCTCAATTTCTGGAGCAGTGTGGTCAGTCTGTGTTTGGCCAAAGCGGCATGGTTCATGCACCACCTTATTGCTGGTAGCAACCTGCACAGCATTGTGGCAACTCTGGCTGCCCGCTCCAATCTATTCGCAGGGTTTGCTGGTCAGTCAGCGGGGAGGGGAGAACGTTCGCTTCATTTATTGTTGGCATGGCATGTGAATGTTGGCCATGTCACCGACACTTGGGCACTTCAACTTTAGATGGCTATGTTGTTGTTGTTGTTGTTGTAGTGTTTCATGCATTATTGTAATTACAATGGCTTTTACTAGATTTTGTTGTGTTTGTTGTTGCTGACGTTGATGTTGATGTTGATGTTGTAGCTGTAGTTGAAGTGTCCTCGTTGATGATCCGAGGGTTCTCTGATGGATGCTGATGCATCGGGTACTTTAGTGTTAAGTCATGAAAGCGATGTAAGCGATGCGAATTCTATGCAGAAATTTGTATTCTGTGTTTGTGTTATTTGCCCTCTCTCGAAATTCCACTCAATTTGCCTTGTCAGAGTCAGAGTTTTGAAGCATCGATTTCCAGTTAAAATTTAATTTTGTAATTGAGCCGTGTTTCGATTGGAATTTATAAGAAATTTCATCTGATGTTCACATATATAATATGTATTTAAATAAACAGCTAAAGTGCTTTTAGGTGTTTCTAAAAAAAAGATATGCTAATTTCCTCAAAACAAAACCATTCGAGGATTTTTAAAAGAATTGACAACTAAACTTATCTATTAATACAAAAGTGATTTAAAACTTGAACTAGTTGAGTTTTTTTTTGTTTTTTTTTTTTAATTGCTAAAAATATGTTCTTGGCTTCACATCCGATTTTATTCTGGACTTTTTTTAAAGTCAGTTTTTTTCCTTTTTAATCTTGGATTTGGTTTTCGACTGTATTTACGGTCTTTAAATATAAAAAAGAAAAGCAAAATATTAAAATATTAAATTTTATTAAAAAAATTAATTAATAATAATTTCCTGCATGTTATTATATTATTTTTGTAATTTAAAATAAATTAAGGAGCAGTTTAATTTTTTAAAAAATATAATAAATAAGGCATATTTAAATAGTACAGAACTAAAAATGATGCAATGATTTGCAGACAAAAAAAAAATTAATAATAATGCTTGAAAATTGATTGCATTAGATTTAAAATAAAAAATGTTGTTGATTGATTCAAATTGATTGCAAGCGACCAGGTGATATTTGCTTGATGGAATCACAAATGCAATCCTCATCCTGAAAAGGATCCGTTGCTTTTGGGTGTGCAGCTTGCAAAGGGGGCGCGGCAAGGCGCTGCGAGTAACGAGCAATGCTCAAACATATGGGGGTCTGCTGACAAAAGGAACACACACACAGACACACACAGACACACACGTCTGCATACATACAAACATACAAACATTTGTACATCTGAATGGACGCATTCTTGTGAATTTTTGTGAATTGCAATTTTTGAAATTTCCCGTCAGTCTGCTTGAGGCCAGACACATTGGAATGCCGTTAATTGTCGTCATACCAGACGACATTGCCACAGACCACCGGAGCTGGTTGCAGCCAAGTCCTTGTCGTGGAGGCAACCAAGGCTGACCAAGCTAGGCGACAAACACATAAACCTCTACTAACAGTTAGAGCTGTCTCTCTCTCTCTCTCTCAATATATATATATATATATATCTCATCAATTTGTAAATCTAGCTTCTTCCAGAGAACTAAAACGTCTACAAAAATGGATAAATGGAATTCAGAAATAGTGTTTGAGTTTTTGATTCGAAGTCTTTTGATTCAGCGCAGTAAAAATTGCTCTTTGTCGTATCCGATAACTAAATTTAAATGTATTTATCATATTTTTTTTGATATAGATTTAGTGTCTACCTATATCCTCTTCCTGTTCAGCTGCTAAATTAAGCGGGTTAATTACAGCAGTCTTTGGAAACTTTTGAATATTTTGATACCAAACAATAAGTTATTTTGATTTTAACAAGAGTTCAAAATTTCATATGTTCATATTTATTTTATAATATAATTTTTTTTTTTTACCTAAAATGTCCAAGCGTTTTAGACGAAAATTTTAAATCAGTTTAACCGGATTTGAAAACTTTTTGATTTAGTCATCAGTGGTGAAATAAATAAACTCAAATTTCTATCGCATTTTTATAGATTTAAACTACAAAATTGAGCGGACAGCGATTTATATTTATTGTGTTTATTATAATATATTATTTTGTTTTTTATGTTTGAAATCAAACATGTTATTATTAATTCGTTGAGCTTTCAAACAGAGCAGAAATAATTTTAACAGTTTGTATTTATTTGCCTTATGTTATAAGACGCTGCTATAGCTGTGCTGCTTAACAGCGCGCTGTAAACACAAACAACTGTTGAGCAAGCTTGAAAGCGTCGTCGCTCTCGCTCAGTTTGTTTTGTGCAAAAAAATATAAAAAAAAACGTATAACGACAACAAAAGCATAGAACGCGCAACTAACAACAACAACAGCAACAAGAGCAGCGTGCGTGACAGCTGCGACGTCGACGTAGCCAGGCTACGCTGCCTCGACATGTTATACACTCTCTTTCTTATTGGGAAAGAGCAGTTTTTCACCAGCCGTCAAGTCGTGTCCGTGTCGCGGTCGCGTCGCTCATTGTCGTAGTCGTTGTCGTTTTGAGTATTTATTCAAATTTTTGTTAATACTCTGTTCATATGAATATAAATAAATAGAATTTAAGTATATATAGTTTATATTTGTTTTGTGGGTGTTTCCTTTTTTGTTATTGTGCAGTGCATTGTGAAATAAATCTAACGAAATGAACTGCGCGCGTCTCTAACAACAACAACAACAACAAGTGCAGCAGCTGCAGCAACACAACAACAACAAAACTTACATATGTAGGAAGCAACATCGACAGCTGCTTGCAAGTTGACAAGCGTAATTCTAGTCTTAAGTTAAAGCCAGTGAAAATAAGACAAACGCCTAAACTAAAGCAAAAACTAAATTTACCGTTTTTTGTGTGCGCTGTGGGAACAAAACGGGAGAGCCAAAGTGTGAGAAGGGGAGAGTGAAAGAGAGACGCCTTTCAACTACGGTTACCGCAATAATAATAACAACAACAAACGCGCAAAAAGTGTTTTTCAAATTATATATATATATATATATATATATATATATAAATATATATATATTTTTTCTTTGCCTGCGCAGTTTGGCGCTCTCACGTGTCTCACGTGCGCTGACTGCGACGCCGGCCGCGACGCGTCGCCGTTTGATAAATGCACAAAAATTCCCATGCGGCCGTTTAGTACATTTTCTACAGCTTTTTTTGTGTGCCTACTGTTATATTTATTCAGACAGCACGGCTACTGCTGCGCCGGCAATGTAGTGGGTGACTACTGACGTCGTCGTTGCTGCAAAGAGAGCGAGAGAGGTGAGTAATTCTTTTCCGTACTTAAGATCTTCTTCGGTTATGTGATCGATGCGAAGACCGCACACATCTGCGGATTTATAACAAATTACACTTATTTTCAAAATATTGCAACTAATTTTGGAAATGTATGAAAATTTAATATTTATCTGAATCAAGCTACATTTCACTATTGTGCAGTTTGTTGGTCTTATGCCTGCTGTTATTTGTCCTTGTCTTGTTGCATTTCGTTTCAATGTCCTCTTATCCCCCTTCGCCATCTTCTCAAATAGTGCACTGTGCACAGTGCCATCAATAAGTATGTCAACCGAGTCAACAACATTAGCACAGCATATATTCGTGGGGGGAGGCAAAGGGCTGCGAACACACAAAGTTGAAGCATTTTTCGTCGATGTCGTCGCCACACCTCCCAAAAAAAAAAAAAAAACGAAAAAAAAAATAATAAAAAAATAGACGAAAACCGAAAGCAACTGCCTAAAACGAAAGAAGCAGAAAACATTCACAATACTAGTAAAAGACAAATCAAGAGAATTGAGGCCTTCAGCCCCTTATGCAACACCAACCCCTCCGCCCACTGTTTAGCCACAAGCAATATTCCAAACAACTCCATTGATTTTTCTTGTGGGAATACAAAAATATAAGTGCCGAGTAGTTGGTAACAGCAGTCCATAGACGTAGTCATAGACATAGACATAGACATGGATATAGACAAGCTCCTCTCCTACCGCCCCTCTCCCCTTCTCACACCCCTTTCGGCGACTGTTCCGTTCGCGTCGTTGAACTTTTTGCAACATGTTTCGTTTTCCCTACCCTGTATCAATAGCGATGTGTTAAATGGGTATACAAATATCGACATAGATACAATTTAGTAGCACATAATTTCGGCAGAAATCTTATTTTGAATGCATTGTTCAATTTGTATAAAATTCAAAAATTCGAATAAAAAAACAAATGATAAGAAAATCTCTTATTTTTGCAGCCAGGGCAAAATACTAGTGGAACACAGAGGATACTTCTACTTTTTTTTGTGGTGTATGGGTGTTTGTCTACTTATACCTTTTAGTTTGGTAAGCAACCACACACCTCCACACTCCTACCCCCTCACACGCTTGATCTTGACTTGCAAAACGGAATTTATGTTAATTTGCTGCTACATTCTAGGAACCAAATCCTTTGTCTTTGTTTTGGTTTTGGTTGTGGTTGTGGTTCCTTTAGCTGTGTTTATTTCGGCTAGTTCTATGTGTTTTTTTTTTGGGTTAAGTAAAGTTTTACAATTGGGCCCAATGCGCATTCCTCTTTCCCCTGATCCAAGTTTTTTTTGCTTGCTTATTTTTAGTTTTACATTGGGATATTTTCGTGTCATTTGAATGATTCCTGTTTATCTATTAAGGGAAATGTTTTTGGAGCTACAAATATAATTATTATATAATAATAATTATTCTTGAAAATTGATTCAAGTGTGTTTTCTCTTTTTTGATTTGATCATATTTTAAGCTTGACTTATTATTTATTCTAGAGACATGTTTTTTCTTTTATTCTTTATATAGACATCGGATCAAAATATGTTTACTTTTCACAAATTTTGAAACTCGAATTAAAATTTATTTAATGAAAACTGTAAATTCACAATTTACATAATTTCTTTTCTCTTGACAATATTGAAATTCTTAACACACAATTTTATTATAGCTTTGTTTTTTCAACATCTTAAAGTCGTTGTAAACAGTTTGTTCTCAATATTAATATTTTAAAGGGTATTTGGTAGTCGGCACCTGACAACCACAAAATGCATTTTGCATTTCCCTCAATTACTGGGAAACCAACCGTTTCTTTGTCTGAGTTTGTTTGTGTGAGTTTGTTTGCTAATGTGCAACATTCACCTGCAACCTTTGACCCTTCCCGTTTTTTTTTTCGCTCAGCATTGCAATTTTGTTATTTCCAACATTTTCATTTAGTATTTTCCATTAAGCTTCGATTCCATTTGCGCTGCAATGGGAAAAATTGTTTTGTCTAATTGGTTTTTACTTTGCGTTAATTGAAATAATGTTGATTGCCGATATTTTCATATTAAAATAATTTTGTGTGTTGCCTCTTTTTAAAAATATTATTATTTATTATTAAAAACAAAGTCCACAAATTTGCATAAAGTGTGTAAAAAAAATGAAAATTTTGTTTTTAAATCGCAATGCGAAAAGCGCATTAAATGAAATTTGTGTCTCTTGAAACATAATAAAAAAAAAAATAAACTTTCGTCTGTTGAAATATAAAGCTGTGATTGGGGCAAGCTGCACTCGTCAGTGGCTCAGTTCTATAATGGTTTCAACTCTGGAGTGTTTCAGATGAGATGGTTTTTTTTTTAGGATTCCAGCTTGGCATCAGCTGGCAGCGTAAAATGCAAACCTCAAATAGCAATTTCATAAACTCTGCACGCATACAACATACACATAACTTGCCACAAAATGCACACACACACACACACACACACACACACACACATGCAGGGAGCAATTTTATTTTCGGTAGTGGAGAATTTTTTGGATCAAAGCGACGACAAGCCAGCAGGCCAAGAAAAATAATAGTCAAGAATATCAGAAAAACAAGAGAGAAAAGTTCACTTTAGCTAGCCGCATTTTAAATACCCTTTGAAAAATAATCTGTTTTATGAAATTACTAAATTCAAATCGCATTTGTTGAGTGAGTTGATTCCAAAATCTTACAAGAATATTCTTCAGCAATTACAGATCCATAAATAGTTGAGCTTAAATTAAATAGTAAATTATATATTTATTGAGTATATATATATGTATATGTATGTATTTATATAGATATATATATATATATATATATATATATATACTTCCGTTTGTTACACAGTTAGCACAACTTTTGTATACCATTTTTTGGCAGAGACTTTAATAAAAACATGTCAAGTGCACTCTTCGTTGAGGCAATATTGCAGCAGTGCCACTACGACTTGCCACTGGCCACCTGCCACCTGCCACCACCCACGATTGAGCTGTGGCATGGAGTCGACTCGAGTCGCATCGAGTTGTTGTCTCTGCTGGTTACCCATTCAGCTGACCCACCCGCCGAGTTTCCTGTTGTTCTTTTTTTTTTTTTTTGACTTGACCAAGTTTATTGCCTGCCATATGCAATTGCCGTCGATTATTTTGGGCTGTGGCACGACGTTGACGTCGACATGGCAAAGGCGTTAGCAGCGCTGCCTTTAGATTTGTCGCCCACTGCAATAAAGTGGAACAAAAAATATTCAACCGAAGGCTGTTTGGTGCAAAAACCAAGAAATCACGAATAAATTACCAGGTTTCTTATAAACTGATACTGAAAGATATGTCCAAAACTTCTCCGGATTTTAAGCATAGAACCTAAAATAATCAAATTCAAATTAAACTTTTTACTGCCACGCCTACAAAAAGTCAAGAAAGTTGCACTTAGTGAAATGTTCACTGTGGCAAATGACTTGGCTCCGCGCCCACTCCTCCGCTTCCCACAACCCACATAGCGCATCCAATAGAACCGTTGTCTTGGACGGCTCTACGTGATGTTGGCCAACTTGCCCAATTTTGGACACGCTGCCAGCTTTGAGAGCGCCACTTGAGGAACTGGCACCATGCTCGGCTCGGTAAGTGGCGAGTGGTAAGTGGCAAGCGGCAAGTGGCCCCGTGGCAATTTGGGACAAGTGGGGCAAGTGGTGCATGCGGCACAATGAAACCACGCAATGACATGCAATGCATGCAAATTCTAGTTGCGTTTCGGTGTCAAGTGCAGCTATGTCCTCTTCTACGCAAAATCTAATGGGGCTAACTAAATGCAAAACGATTCCGATTTTGAGAACTTCTTACAACAAATGTAAACACTTTGCGAACTAGTTCCTTTTCAGAGGAACTGCATCCAAGGCGACTAAATCTTAAGTCGGACTCTGCAAATTATAAAGCAAAAAAATTTCTTTTTTGTGTGAACAAATTATTTCTTATTTTGCAACCAATTTTTTTTTGTTTATATCAGTTGGCAGTTTCTATAGCTTAAAACTGCACATTTATAAAAATATAAATTTACTCACCAAAATTTAATATTTTGCATTAGAAATAATGAAAAAATCGGATTTAGTTAATTTCGTAGCTTAACAAATTGTTTTGAAAATTTCACAGCTCAATTGGGAAACAGCTTTCGATCTTAATTCTATTTTTTTTATATATGTTTTTCTATCGAATTTATTTCGCTCATGATTCTATCAAACGGATCAGGCAACTGAACCCACACTCGAACCACTTTTGTACCGTTTAGTTGATGGTCGCACGAATGGTTCAACTGATTGATTGGCTCGTTTCATTTGATTTTTAACCATTTGAAGTTTGTAGTTTGTATTATGTGATTTTATTTACGAGTTGACACCAACGATTCTGGTGTGAATGATAATCTCGAAATTCACTTCAACATTCGCATTCATTCCGACATTCGCATTCATTCAAGCATTCATGCAACGCCATTCAAATTGCCATTCAGCTAAACGAAGTGGTTTCCTAAACAGCCCAATGAACGGTCTGTGTGCCTCTAACTGCGATTGAAAGCAATCCTTCCAACCCCCAACCCCCACTCCCCCTCTCCATACCCCTTACCAACAGCCTGGCTCCGATTTAGCCATCGGTTGTTGGTAGTAGCTGCATCGTGAGGGGCCAAAACTGTTGTACATTCAATTAATTATTTATACAAGAAAAGGTAAACGTGCAACGTGCCTCTGGCTCAACGTTGTATGCCCCAAAAGCACGCAAGAAACAAACCAAAGCTAACAGCCAAACAGCTAGTCAAGGGATGAAGGTGTGTAGGTTATAGAGGGGGGTGTGAGGGACCGGGCTTGGATGTAGTAGTGTCATAAAGAAATACTGTGGCAACTGTAGTCGTGGCCAAAACATTTTACGGATACATCGTTCGCAGTCGCTGTTGACGTCGTTTTTTGCATAATTGATTAAATGACTGGGCATATAACGAGCACACAGCATTCAAATTGTGTGTTGCCTTGCAGCATGCCACGCCCCCCCCCCCCCACCCCGCTTCTCACACTCCACCACACCCACAGCTACTAAAAACATCACTTGCAGCAGCCCTGCAAATATTGAATTTACGGCTTCAAGAATCAGCTTAAGCAACTACTCAGAACCTCTGTGTGTGTTTAGATGTGTGTGTGTGTGTGTGTGTGTGTGTGTGTGTAGACATGTGTGTTGGAGTATGTGTTGAGTGCTGTGTGTTACAGGTTGGTTATGGCATCTGTTAAGTGCTGTGATTATTAGCCAAATGTAAAATGCAAAGCGCCTTTTAAAAAAAAAAACTATTTATTTTTAAATTATTTTTCTTTTATTTTTATTTCAATATTAAATGCAGACTACATTTTGTGCACTTTCTTTCAAAATTTGAATTAAAATGCCATGTTTTGTTCAAATTTTTTAATTATAAAATTGCAAATAAATTTTTTTAATTTTTTGTTCTTCTATAATATTTATTTTATTAAGGGTCAAGGAGTATGTATATATAATACTAAAATATTATTATATATAATAATATTAAAATTTAAATTCGGCCAGTGCTTATTCATTTTTTATGCTTAGTTCTGCTTTAGTTGATTTTATCATGTAATAAATTATTTGTTCTAGCTTATTAAATATTTTTTTGATAATTCATTTTTTTTTTTGGTTATTTATTTATTTTAACATAAAATTTTTGTTCATTTTATTTCCATGTTCTGAATGTAACTGTTTAGGGTGTGTAAGAATGTGTGTGTGTGTGTGTGAATGGGTGTGTTGCTGGTCCCATTTGGTGCTTGAACTTTGAACTTTTTGCCAGGCCTAGGGCCGGGTCCTTGTAGCTCCACTTTGCCTATGCGGGCCCAATATAAAACAACCATTTGCACTGTGTTTGTTGTTAGGGAAAACTGCAAGCACTCTTAAGGGAATTCCCCCTATTCGCACTATATGCTAATGCGAGTTGTGTGTGTGTGTTTGTGTGTGTGTGTGTGTGTCAAGTGTATATCCTTTTGGCAAAGCGAGTGCATTTTCTTGTCAACGCTGACATTTCCTGCACTTCGGCCTTTATTTAACCCACACACACCCCCTTCCTTCAACATCATCCAACCCCCCCCCAGCACACAGTGAACACAGCTGTCTGTTTCTTCTTCTTTCCTATTTTACTGTTGTCATTTCTTACGTTTAATGAGCATTTCCACGTTTGTTCTTTGTGTCTCCGTTTCTCCTTGTTGTTGTTGTTCTTGTTGTTGTTATGTTCCACGGTAAAAGCCAAGAATTATGATTGCTCCACATATTTTGTTAGTCAACTGAATGGCAGCTCTTAAAAAAATATGCGCATCGCTCTTTTTATGCAGTATTGTTTATAAAGAAACATCAAATATGGCATATCCCAAGAACATGCTAGGTAAATATATAAATATTATTTGGCAGATCTTAGTTCTCTTTCAATTCCTTTAGTGATATCAATGCTGGAATCTAAGATTAACAACTATACATAATATATATGTTGATAACTGTAGTGTTGACCAGTTATTAATTGTCACATCTTTCAAAAGAAATTCTTAGCCAAGAATGATGTTGTTAATGTAAATCTAATTATACGAGGTGTGTTCAAAAAGTATCGCGAAAATTCAAAAATCGCGATTCTTTTTGAACACACATAATATTTAGAGAGAATATTTCTGTTTCGATTTACAGTACATTTAAATAGAATTATCTTTGAACATTTCATGTTTTTACCCAGTAAAAATGATAGAGGGATAAATCACACATTATAAGAGCTATACTAATAATTTGATTTCGTATACCAAGCGCAAATCAAGTTTGCTTTATTTTATCGATAATTTTCTAAGTTTGTCCGTCAATACAAAACAAAATATGCTTACCAAGATCATGGACAAAATGCAAGACAAAAAAATTTTTCATTTCTAATCTTTTATTTTCATTTCTTGACATTCCAAAGAATGTAAAATTTTGGTTTTTCAAATTTCTCAATTTTTTAAATTAATGAATCTTGAGAATTTTTTGTTAAATAGTTTTAATAAGTTAACTTATTGTTAGAAAAGTAAGCAAATAAAATGTAATAATAAAATACTTTTGTTTTGCAAAAGAAATGAGAAATAGGAATGTGTCCAATCACTTTTTTGACATACTGTATTTATGATAATTGAATTTGGCAACAGTTTGTGTTTGCGTAGTTTTGTAAAAATCATTGCAAAGCACCTCTGGCACTGTGCCCCACTATGCCTTACCCATATACACACACACATAACAAGGTCAGGGTGTTCGTCGCCATCTATACACTTATAAATATATATATATACTTATTTATATATACTCCATATTTAGTTGGTGCTTCGTTCTTTTTTTATTTCCCCTTTTTTGTTTAATCGATGGCGGCAATTATACTCCACTTGCGCCTAAAGTCAATCGATCTTATTGCATCAGATCATAGGTGTGTGATGTGTGGTTATTTGGGGGGTACCAGTCCCAGCATAGGACACTTGTCATGCCTAAGCTTTAGCAAATGGAGAGCTGCGAAAATAATAAAACGAAATAACAGCGCAGTCCACTTAAAGTGAACAAACAAATACAGTTAAGCTTGCTTTCTATGCTCTCGCTGCTGTGTATTATGTGAGCGTGCGCCTTTTGCTGCCGCAGCAGGAGCACATGCAACCACACCCACACAAACACCTACCGCTTACCTGCCGGCATACGCCCATTTAGTTTGCATTATGCAAAAATAAACAATGTACAAAAATAACAAAAAGGAATAAGGAACAATAATTTGCAAGTGGCCTGCTTGCATTGTTTGCTGTAAAGCAACAGTAACAGAGGTCTGTTAAGTGCTAACAGCGGCGCAGCAGCGTTTCTTAATGTAACTGAACTACTAAACGCAGAGAGCAGTAGGAGCAGCATTTACAGAGAGATACAGAGAGGGAGAGAGTGAGTAAGAGAGCGCCGACTGAGCGATTGTGGGAGCAGCGCAGTCATTGCTTGTAATGTGCGACTGTTGTTTTTGTTTTTTTTTCTTTTTCTGTTTCTGTAAATGAGCATTTGACGTTGACGTTTTGACTGCTGTTGCTCCGACTGCAACTGCTGCAGCCAGTTGGTATGTTTGCTGTTTGTTGTTTTTTTTGCAGTCCATTGACTTTTTCAGTTTGCTCAGTTTCTTTTGTTGCTGTTTGGCGCCTTTGCGCAGTTGTCACAGTTCTGTTGTTGTTGTTGTTGTTGTTGTTTTTATTGTTATTGTTATGGCCATTATTTGTATAGATTTTGCTTTTTCTTAGTTTTGCATGGTTTTCTTGTACTTTATTCATACGCATGCAGAAGACCGTTTTGTTTATTAACGATAAAGCTTCAATCTGTGAACTGTTGTCCGAGAGTCAGGCTGACTACTAAGCACGGACACACACACACACACACAAACAGACATTTGCATTTATGCACTTTGATATCAGCAAAGCGTCCGAACATCTGCTTGTTGCAGTTATAATATAATATAATATAATATAGTATTATCGGGAATTCATGGAATTCATATGAAGAATTTTTGAAAAGAAATATTTGGTAAAAAAAGGGCAAATTATATGTATTTAATATACATAACTACAACATACCAATAACTATTACCCGTCTGCCTATATATAGAAATGATATATATTTGGATTAAGGTTTATGATTAACTTTGTCTAATAATTTAATACATTGATTAGCAAACATAAATTTAATAAGGATATAATGAATGTTAATTGATCCAACTATTATTCCAAGGTATGAGAAACCCGGAGAAATATATGTTAATTAGCATAATACATAACATAATATTTGTATATATAAATAACAATAGAATTTATAGAATAGAAGTAGTGAGTAAATAAATTAATTATAGTTAGTACGAGGTATTTTATAGCCAACCCCATTTCATGCGGAAAGGCTCATTAAATTTATATTGGTGTTGCATGTGTATAAAGATAATTTCACTTTGTGACAAAACACTTACACACACACACACACAGATACACAATGCATGTCTGCATATCAGTTATTGTCCAAAGTTCGTTGTAAGCCGTTTATAAATAAATTGAAGTTAAGGAGTGGGCGGGAATTGTGAACGAATCGCCAGCCAGCCATCAGCAGCTAATGGCCGATTAAATCAGACCTATTATTATTGTCATGCCTGTGCACAACAGTAAATATTTGCCCGAGTTGGAATACTATGTAAAGTGGGTTTCTCTTCTTCTTTTTTTTTTATCACACTTGTCGAGGAGGTTATTATAATTTTGTGCTGACATGTTTAACGCATGGAAGGAAACGGTTCGTACCTCATCGACTATATCGATTATATATATATATATATATGTTCTTTATCAACATCATTAGCCGAGTCGTTATAGCCACCTTTGTCTGTACTGTTTTTTTTTTTCCGGGCGAAAGCTGAGTCACCATTTCTTATATTGTGGCGTATCAACTCGTAGTCAGCCTTAAAAACCAAGATATTTAAATGAAATTTTAAGTTTATAATACACTTAACTATGGCACATATAATTACTTTTAAATAGCGACGAAAATTGTAAGGAAAATGTGGTAAACATTTCTACAAATTTGAGTATGTAATAATAATGTAATTTGCTGCGAGAAATTTTATAAACTTTGCAATTGTTGGCAACTGCAGGCGAGGTGCTTTGAACCCACTCACTCCTCCCCCCCATCCCACCCTCGCTCTTTTGCTCTCCTACTAGCTGTTTGTCTTTGTCTTGCCACAAGTTTAATTGACTTTAATTAAATGCAAGTCGTAAAGTCAAATGTGTGGCACTGCCGCACAGTCGCATTCTCGGGGCGCGGGCCTTACAATTTAATTAAAGCGAATACGAATGCGAATGCGAATCATAAATATTATAATACCAGCACAGCAGCTGTAAAACCCAATTGTCAAATAACAGGCCGACTCCAACTAGGGCTCCTCAACTCCAACTCCAACTTCAACTTCAACTCGATGCGGTCATAGACACGGCTAAAATAAAATGGGTCAACTACACTTCAGCTTACTGCGAACCGTTAACAGTTCTAGCTGGGAAACGATCCTGTTCCTAAATCCTATGCCCCGACATATCTGTATCAGAATAAAGTCTATCTAGTTTATACCATATATAGCTCCTATTATGCCCTTAATTCTTTATTTATAGATCAGTATATTCTAGACATTCTCGATTATATTCAAGATCAGCATCAAATGATGATGTAGCATTTTGCATTCTTTCGCAAAATCGATTAAAAAAAAATACCGTTTTCAGATAGGAATACCAATAAAATAAAATAAATATAGTTTTTCAATCAATGTATAATTTATCTAAATTATTTGCAGATCTAGTTGATTTTCAGCACTTACAATCGATTTTCGATAGCAATAAAAGACATAGCTGTAATAATACAGTTTTCCAGTTAATATTTAATATATATCCAAAAATGTTCAGTTAAGAAAAAGAGATTTTCTTAGCCAATTTCACATGTGTCATTTTTCTGCTAGGGTGTTTTAACTTCGGCTATCTTTTTTCTAATGTCGTTTTTTTATGTTTCTATGCACATTATTTGTGGGTATGTATGTATGTATTTATGTATGTATATATGTATGTATTCATGTATGTATTTATGTATTTGGGGCCTTGCCAACTTGTGTTGACTATAAGCCGAAAACTGCAAACTGGTCCAAACGAAGGTCGTTGCTTGTTTGTTGCTCTGGGTTGGATTGGTTTGGGCTGGGCTGAGCTGGGCTGGGCTGGGCTGCTTTGGATTTGGAGTCGGATTTTGTTAGGGGGGGTCTGGGTCTGGCTCTGGCTCTGGCCAGCGACATGTCTCTTAATTAGCTGCTTATTTTTGTTATTTTGCTGGCACTTTGTCGTTGCCGCTGTCGGCTGTCGTCTCATTAGTGGCGACGCTTTTTGAGCGGGTGGCCAAGATTTTGTTAACAACAACAGCAAAACCAGTTTTTGTTTATGTTTTTTTTTTTTATATAGTCACTGAAACTTGATATGACTTTCCTATCAGTTCGCCACACTTGAGTTGACTGCTCGTTTAGGATATTCAGCCAAGTGTTCTAGCTAAAAATCTAGTTATTTATTAATGTTTTAATAGTCTGCTTTTATTTTTAATATGTGTGTTGAAGTTCTCATTTTGTACATCGGTTCAGTTTTGTACTTCAAGTCTAGCTTAACTTTTCTTTTAGCCTTCTACGAACCAACAAGTTGATCTAGTCTTGGCTGAGTTTTATTTTTAACGAGTATCTTTTATGTTTATTAATTTTCTATTAACCAAATTGTGACATTAGTTGAGAAACTAGAACCACAAACTAGATTATAAAGTCGATTGTAAAAAGGTTCATTAAAGGAATTTTGTTTTGTTTATGCAGTGGAGTCCATTAACATGATAAATTATAATAATCGATAACATAATATAAGAATAAGTTAGTGTTGGAAGTTTATGCAAGAAATACACCCCGATCTGAACAGAAATTAGAAATTACTTCTTTAGATGTATTCCACAACTGGACACACAAGAATTATATAGAGTAACCTGGTCGTAGCTGAATCAACAACTTGTTTGACCAACGATTGGATCCAATAGTTTATATAACTTTGTAGAATAGGAAAAGTAGATTTTGTTCGCATTTGAATACAAATTTTTTAATTTAACTGAGTTTAACAAAGCTATTAACAAATATGAAATAGGTTGAGGAACTCTCAAGAGAAGATTTTTGTGGAAGTACTCAAATCAGCAGGAGAAAACAATTAAGATGGCTGTAGTCGAGTGGGCTCGACTACGATATACGCTGAACCCAGCTGTAAGAAATATTTTTATTTTTTTTTTGAAGCTTCTTAAAAATACGCACATAAACATTGTTACGCTTGACGCTTAATTATCATGCCATCTCTTTCTCAGACATGCGATTTCTTATTTATTCATATAGAAAAAGAAAGAGTCTTGATAATTGGATGGATAAATGATTTATAATATGCATATGGATATTCTGTATTAATAAGAATATTGTGTTTTTAAAAATGTGGCATTTGTTGCTATCGGAAATCGAAATTTATTGTTAATCGAAAAACGGGGACAGTTATCGATATAAATTGAATGAACTTGATCTGCGCCGGATAAACGAGAACCTATTTCTTTAGCTCTTATCGACTCGGATTGTGATTCTGATCAAGAGTTTATATCTCTTATGCCGTTGGAGATGCTTCCTGCTGTCTGTTACATACATATACACAAATGTTTTGAGTATAAAAAATACATTAAAATGCGTAATTCTTGAGCATTTTTAGCTGGAAGACTGCATTCAACAAACCTTGAAGCACTTCCACTCTCCCCCGTGCAACTTGTTGTCTTCTGCCCCAGTAATACTTATGAGCTTGCAACTAACATAAGAAACTGCAACTGCAACTGCAACAACAACAACAACAACAACAACAAAAGCAATCATTTTACTGCTAAACCGCAGCGCAGACAATCGTCTGCGACTGCTCCTCCTCCTCTTCCTCGTGCTCCTCTTCTGTTTTGCCACTGCTGCATGTGGCAAGGGGGAGTTACCAATTAAAATGCGCGACAACACATGTGCACCAGCATTTATTATAAATTATTCGCTGGAATTGACTGAAAAATAGTTGGTTAACAAAAAACCTAAAAAAAAACAGAAAACGAGAAAACTAAAAAAACCAAAACCAAAATGGAGAAGAACAAAAAATAAAAGCGCATAAAGAACATGCTGAAAAGGAGTATGGATGAGAGGATGCAATGACTAGGGGGGGGGGGGGGGTGTGTTGCTGTGTTGCCATGTTGCTGCTGCCAACATTGCCTTGCTTTAGAGGAGCAAACGCTCCGTTCGTGCTCCTCTGGCTCTCTGCTTTGTGCATGTTACAATGTTGTTAATATGACGCTTAGTAGTTGTCACACACACACACACACAGACGCACACACATGCAGAGCAAATATGCATTGACAATGTTTTTCAAATTGACGACGTATTAGAGGAGTGTGGGTGCCACAGGCACAAAGTGATAAAGTGATGGAGACACAGACAGTTAGCGAGAGAGAGAAAGAGAGTGAGAGAGAGAGAGCAACAGAGCGAGGTGTGGCAGGTTGCGTGCTTGGGTGGCAAGTTGAAAATGACGCGTTGTAAAATTATTGGCATGCGAACGATGCTGCAACGTTTATTAAATTTTTGAAGTGCCACAAACAGGGTGAAGTATTGTCATGGGGCAAACAGGGTGCGCGCTCAGACAATGCATATATTTAATATAAATTTACATACATTGAAAAAAATTAAAAAAAAAAAAAACAACTGTGCTTAACATGATTTTTGCCAGAAAGATAAAAAAAAAACTAAAGTTTAACATGCATTTTTTTAAATCTTTAAAAATCTGTAACAAGACCTAAAATAAGTTTATTGATTACATTAAATTACCACATTATTTATCATTTTATCTTAACTTATAAATAAATCTTATTTTTAATTTTAAATATATAATTTAAAATTATATTTTTTTGATTTGATTTAGTTTAATAAAATCTTATCTTAACTTATAAATAAATCTTATTTTTAATTTAATGTATACATTTTAAATGCTATGTTCAATTTGATTTAATTTAAGAAAATCGTATCTTAATTAATTAATTAAAAAATAATTAAATAAATAAATTATAAAAAGTATGTCAAAATAGCTCTGGCAATGCATGTTTTTTGACAGTGTTTATAATATATATGTTGGCATTTGTTTTTGGTGTGTGTGTGTGTGTGTGTGTGCGTGTGTGTGTGCGTGCGTGTGTGACATCTGATGTTGTATTAATTTTACAGCTTGCAATTTGTAGCTTGCAATATGTGCATCATCTACTATTATGGCCAGCTAGCCAAACACACTTCATTTGTGTGTGTGTGTGTGTGTGTGTGTGTGTGTGTGTGTGTGTAGTCTATCATTTACAGTCGCATTGCTTTATGTAATAAAAAGTGCTCTTAAATTGACCATCAAGTTGATTTAATTTTGCTTAATTTCAACATTGTGAAAATTGTATTTTTAATAATTGCATTTCATTATTTAATTTACATGTCAAATTGCATAAGTTGACTAACTATTTCGACTTGGCTAACAACTTTGATTGTGGCAAAACTTTTGGCTGTTGGTCGGTATGTGTGTGTGTGTGTGTGTGTGTGTGTGGCACGAGATGTGTGGCATCTGCGTGCGTGTCTGCCACGCCACATCAATCTGATAATGCATAAATACATTGTCGAATATTTGCCAAAGATCTGCTGCGGAGCAGCTTTACGGTCGTTTCGAGGTGTGTGTGTGTGTGTGTGTTTGTTTGGGTGTCTCAAATTTGGTTTTCATGCTGCAAGAACATGCAACATGCCGCACTTCATTGCAACTAAACAAGTTTGCTAACTATTTGAGTGAGTTTTCATGCGTCGTTGCAGACGTTCTCATACTTGTGTGTGTGTGTGTGTGTGTGCGTGTGTGTGCATGTGTGTGTGTGTGTGTGTGTGCATGTGTGTACATTAGCAAGTTGCTGCAAAAACCGTAAAGCTAAACAAGACAAAGAGCAGTCAGAGAAGTCAGTGGAAGTTGCAATATGAACTGCACTTATCCAGTCGAACTTCTTCGTCTCAGTCCCACTGTAAATTTGTGTGTAACTCCATATTAAGCCGCGTCGAGTCACAAACATGGCTAGTTCCTGCCACATACTTAGCAGATACTAAGTATTTTTGTCAGTTACATATCGCTAAGCAGCTTATGATTTGAAAGCTTTAAAGTGCTGCCAGTTCTAATAAGTTCACTCAACTTTTTCACTAAATCATAAATATATATATATATATATATATATATATATATGTGCAACATGCACCTTCAACAGTCGTGCATTTTCCAATTTTCAAAACTTCAATTTAAAAAACAATATTTTTGAACAAATTTTTGACAATTGTTGAACATTTGTTGCCAAATACTTATTTGAGATCTAGAAATTGTTAACCATTTCAGCCTGTGCTAAATTGCTAATTTGTTTTTGGTATAAGTTTGAAAATTTTCTTAATAAATCAATTGTCTTTTGGCCTAAAGTGTTGCCAGACATGGAATATCTAGGAAAGTCTCCAATGTCTCTCCCAAGCTGAAGAGTTGAGCCATGCTCAAACCCCTTTTTTAAAACAAGAACTGGTCTAATGATTGATTTGCATAGCCATCAATCAATGTTTGATTGAGTGCCATTTGAGTGTACCTTCTCCACAAGATAACCACAAGTTCCATAGGAGAACGTACCAAGAGAGAGAGTGAACGATTTCACAATCCTGATCAGTTCCACTAAACTGTCTTCTCCTTGCCAATTTGATAAAGTATCTGTCCTGCTGTATGTCTTCTGACTGATCAAGGCTCGTTCATCCCTTTTGGCCAGACCTTGAATCCGCTGTCTCCACTAAAAGTTTGGAATTCTTTAAGAGTCTTTCGATTTGGGCTTGTTTTTTTTGGAATCCAACGAGTTGCGTTGAAATAAGTTCCGCCTGCACAGAGCTCCCCAAAATATGCAGTTAAATCAGAAATCAGCCAGGCCAACTATTGGCATAGCTTGAACCATGATTTGACCCTTTTCCAAGAACAGACCATGCACAGATCTTAGCCAACTTCAGTTTCTACCGGTTCAAATTTTACTTATAGTGATTTGATATTGGTATTTCTTTGTTCCATCTATTTGATATTATTTTTAAATTGCACTCTAAATTCAATTTCTATGTAGTTAAGTTTTTACATTTTTCAAATGTGTAGCTTAAAAAAACTTTGATTAAACTTTAAATCCCTTAACCACAGCTGCATCAAGATTGTCAATCGTCAAAAGGAGCGGCAATCGGCTCGGGCACTTGGCTTGAGCTTAATGCCAATAATTGCTGACCAGCTCCGCTCAAAGAGCCTCTCAGGACTGCAATTAGAAGCAATTAGCAGAGCCGAGCTGGAAAATGACGCCCCAAGTGCACATTTTGTCAAATCAAAAACGGAATTTCGAATTTCAATCAACTTGATTTTAATCAAAATTTGTGCAACGAAGTGCAGACAAACATGAGGGGGGAAAGTGGGGTAAAGAGAATGGATCACTTCACATACGCAGAATTATTTGAGGAGGCAGTCGATGAGTGGAACTAAAAACCCTTCACTTCAATTCCAATTTCATGGCCAACTGCCAGTTGCCGTCCTTAGCCTTGTTAGTCCTGTTGGCCTTATTTGCCTTGTTTGCCTGGTCGTCTCTTATGTCGTCTTTGTAATCAGCACAAAATTTGAATATAATTCTCATGAATGTCCCAAGAGCTGTGTGCTGCACTCTGCTCATCCAAAGTGCCAAACACCAAAATGTGGCAGCAACAGCAGCCGTAACTGTGGCCATAACCAGCTGAAGCTGAAGGCTTTTAGCCACAAAAATTCACAGCAATGAAATGTGAACAAATGCATTGGCTCACTCTTCTTCTTCTTGTTGTTGTTGTTTTTGCTATTGTTGTTGCTGCTGCTGTAACCTGCATGTGGCTTGAAAAGCCATCGGCCAAAGGCCAACAGCCATTAACCGTTTGTCGTTTGTAGTTGGTTTTTTGGTCCAGACAATTTTCTGACATTTCTTGTATCTTGGGCAAAAACCGCACACAAAATGAAAGACCAAAACTCTTTCTTCGTTTCACGATTGAAGTGCCATTCTTCACCTCAAAATCAAACCCTGCCCTCTCTCTCTCTCTCTCTCTCTCTCTGTCTTTTGTCAAGTTCTTTTGACCATCGACAAACACAAGTTTCCTGGCTCATTCAATTTGCCATAGTTGGCTCAAAAGGAGGTTGATCAAAAATTAATATTAAAGTTTTTCTTAGTTGTGGCTTATTCAGCTTTTAGCTTTAAGTTATTAGTTACTTATTTTAAATCTATTTCATTTAAATAATTTATAATATTTTATAGATAAAACAAAACTCTTTTTTCTAATTTTTCTACATGATTAATTTTTTTTTTTTTTTTTTTTTTAACATTTTTAAGAATTATGTTTTTTTTGGTAGTTTTTTGTATCTATTTGTTGCTGTCATTTGATTATTAACAAATGGGAAAATATCAATGGATTTCTTTCTGGTTGCCTCTTAAGTGTCTCATTGGATAATTGTAATTTCACTTGCATCTTTTACTTGAATCTACAATCTTCTCATCCTTTTTTCATTTGCTTATTATGTGTGACAATAAATATATTTTAATTTTTATTTAAATTTATATTTTTTGTAATTATTTTATGCACTTTTGAGCAAAGAAATTGTCGTAATTGATTTTTAAATGTTATTCGATATAATATAAAATATAAATAAATAATGTAAATTGCATATTTATTAAATATATCAAATTGGTGCGCAAAGAGAATTAAATATAATTTACTAAAAAGTTAAATTATAAATATTTTTTTACACAATCGATTCAAAAATAAATCCGATTAATTTTAGAGTTATTTTTTTTTGCAGCTGCCGCCGCTCGCCTAAATGTCTGACGAAGTGCCTTTGGGTCGCTTATCGCAAATTTTTGATACGCTCACCAATTTACAACAACAACAACAACAGCAGCAGCAGCAGCAGCAACATCAGTTGCAGCTGCAGAATCAGCTAGCGGCAGCTGCAGCAGAGCAGCGTCGTCGATCTGGATCATCATCGCCATCCCCGGCGGCGAGCGGCTCGGCGGCAACATCCGGCCGTGCCACGCCCTCTCAAGCGCTGGGCGTGGCCGGCACACAGACGCTCTACTACACACACACGCACAACTACTTTCTGCGGCCGCAAGATGGCGCCACTTACATGCACACCTTTCCGCAGCATTCCACGCATTATTTTCAACAGCAGCAGCAGCAGCAGCAGCAGCAGCAGCAGCAATTTCAATTCCAACAGCAGCAGCAGCAGCCACCTTCGCTGCCTGGCCGTCTGTCGGGCACCGGTTCTGGTTCTGGTTCTGGTTCCGGTTCTGGCTCACAATCGCTGCACGCGTCGCCGCTGCTGGCAAAGCGAGCCACCTCGTTTAGCGGCCAGATGCCGTTGACGCGTGCCGCTCAGTTGCACGAGGCACGTCTGGTTGCCGCCTCGACGCCGAATAGTCCACGCCTTATGCCCCGACGCCAGCCACGCCCCCCGCCCATACCAGCAAAGCCGTCGGCCAAGGAGCTGCAGGCAAACGTCACAACTGCTTCCGTTTCCGCTCCTGTTCCCGCTTCCGCAACCGCCCCTCAAGCGTCGAATCCAATGCTAGCCGCTTTGGATGCACCGGATGCGCCCTGGCCGCACTTCTCCACTCTCACCGAGCATCTGGACGTACATCAGGTGAACAACTATGGACAGGCATTGCCCGAGGTGGGTTCAACGCAATAAAAACTTGCCGATTTAATAATAATCATTTTTTGCCAAATTCCGTTTTGCTCTGCTGCAGATCAACTGGCAGGAACGCTGCTTGGAGCTGCAATTGGAGCTGCATCGCTCCAAGAATCAAGCGGGTCGCATTCGGGATATGCTGCGCGAAAAGGTAAGCCAAAAAAACAAAGTTTCTCTTTTGATCAGGGCTTAAAGCCAACAAAAAAAAAACCTGGCAATATTGTTGAAACTTTTCAAAGTTGCGTTTTTATTTTTTTTTATTGTGTACATAAAAAACTGAGTTAATTCGACGCCGCTGGGGGATTTGTTGATTAGTGTAAATGAGTTAATAAGTGAGAATAAAAAAAATGAGGGGCAACAAAAATAATAACAGAGGCAGAGTGACGCACAGACACATTAATTACACACACACACACACACACACACACACACACACACACACACACACACACAATAATGCACATCTTATGCTTAATGATGATTTATGGGGCCCATGGTTAAAACATTTTTATGATGGCCCCTTACAATTATCTGGCCAAAAAGTAATCTACTAGCCACAAAAGCAGACAGAGCCATCCTCTGGCTAATTTGTAGTGGAAATAGTGCAGCTGTCTGTTGACATTCGAGTGTGTGTGTGTGTGCGTGTGTGTGTGCGTGTGTGTGTGCGCGAGTCCTTTTATGATTAGGCTAATTAAGTCATTAGGCATTTGGCCAAAATGGCAGAGCGAGCGAGCGAGCGAGCGAACTCGAAGCGATGCTGCTTCATAGCCATAGTCATTAGGCTTATTGGTAGCGCCATCTACCGGCGCATTAATGCAAAAACTATATGAATTATTAAAATGTAACACACTGTGTGAGTGTGTGTGTGTGTGAGTGTGTGAGTGAATATTGCTTTCATTTCCCGACACACACATGGCACATTGTATATCGTTTGTAGTCATGAGTCCTGGCATAAATTAATTACACTTCAATGATTTTTGTCCCATGAATTATGCATGAGTTGAGCGCTCCACAAACACCCAATTGCCCATTTGTGGATATATATATATATATATATAGTATGTGCTGATCGGCTCGCCTCTTATTATCATATCATAATCCATATAAATATCAATGAATACGTATTTTTTCACATTTCTTTCTATTTTTTTTTTATTGTGTAAATCTGTTTACAAATAAAATAATATAAATATTTGCTTTAAGTTTGCTTTATTATGCGCTTATAAAATGGTAACTGTTTAGATAAAAGTATTTACTATTTAATTCCACTTAAGACTCTGTTTAATATCTGTTGTGCTTGGATTATGTCGTAGTTAAGCTCACTCGACTACAGCATTCTTACTTGTGCAGCTAAATGCCTGTTCTGATTTTCCTTGATTTTTTAGATATTTTTTTTGCAGAATTGAACTTACTTTTCTGTGTTCAAGGCTTAACTTTTCAGCAATTTGTAAGGCTGGCTTAAATTTTATTTTCCTACCTGTCTCTTTCACTCTTTTAGCCCCGTTAGAGAATTTAAAGTATAGCCAAAAATGACTTCTTCAAAACTTATTCATGTACATTGCAAAGCATTGTTATTTTCATTACACAAACACACTATTTAGGGTGTGTGTAGGTGTGTGTGTGTGTGTGTGTCTGTGTGTGCTGCTACGCTTATTACTATGCAATGTGAAATTTTTCTGGCTGTTGTTGATTTTGGCCATGTTTGTGCGAATGGCAGACTTGAATGCGTTTACATTGTTCGTTTACTTTGTGCATTCTCGCATGATGTTTTTAATGAAAGTGATACGAAAAACCAACATTTCTGAATACTTAAAACTGAAAACGGGAAATTCGCTTATCCCAAAGAGCAGACAGAAACTCTACTAAAATTATACTTTTGCTGCACTTTTCAATATTTAATTGAGAGCAAAATTTTACGCAAGCAGCCGACGGAAAAAATGTATGAAAAAATTACTTAGTACATATTAAAGCAGAACACAGAACGAGAAACAAACAAGTCAGGATCGAATAGTAGTTATCCTGGAAAATAAATCTTTGCTCAATTTTTGTATTTTTTATATATTAAAAAAATCGATTAAGCAGCAGTTTCCTTATCGAATCAATTGTATGCAGAATACAGATTTCTAGCATCGAGGAAATATTTAAAACTATTATAGAGTTAGGGACTTTAAACTTGAAATAAAAATTCTCGTTTGCACCCGTCTAATCAATATATCGATACAAATCGATAAAAGTCATAGGTCAAAATAATTAAAGAGCGTTGTTATTTTTATTTATATCAACTTTAACAATTTTATATTAAGCATTGAACCAAAAATTATCCACTATTATAATTATGATTTTCAGCTGATTTCTTTTTTACTTGCATTTTAAATTTCAAAAATAATTTCGAAATGCTCAGCTCGAATCAGTTCTTGGGTATTCAAAGTGCACAGATCCAAACAAGATGATGAAACGCATAACGGAAATGAAATGAGAAATACATCAACTCGAATGGCTAAAAGTATGCAATGAATATTTGATGTTTGTTTTATGCTCTTTCATTTTGTCGCTTCGAATTATTTTTTGCTTTTGCCAGTTGCCAGTTGCCAGTTGCCTTGCCACTTTTTGCTGCAGTTGCTGCTCCAGTCGTTGAAGTGCAGCATATTTTTGTCATCATCAATTTTAAATTAGATCCGGCCAACTGTCAAGTTGGCTATCAAGTGGCCGCCTTGACATTATAACTATTATTTAAAATTTATTTTGTATATCAAAGTTCATTTAAACACATACAAAATCTGCATAGATTTATCTTTGAAGTGTCAACTGCTCAGTTGACCTCAAATTGCTCTTTTCGCACACTATTTATAATGTCAGAGAAAAGTGTCCTCGCAAGAAAATAAATCGAAACAGCTGAAGATGATGATGATGCTGATAATGATGATGATGATGATGATGGTGGTGGTGGTGTGGAGGGAGCAGGAAAGGTGGGGCGGGCCCAAAACAGCAATCAAAAGAGGCGTTAAACTAAAACCACAGAATCGGCTGGGGTTCCGAATGTGTTTTTTTTTTTTTTTTTTTTTTGGCAACAATGTGCAAGACGGAAAATTATGGCCAAGCATATTGCAACATTCTTGTCCGACAATAAAATTCAAGTTTATTACCAAGCAGTCAGCGAACAACAAGCTCAAAACTCAAACTCAAACTCAAACTGAAACTCAAACTCAAACTCAAACCAGGCCAACCAGGCGAACAAATGTGGCGAAAAGAATACGGAATGAATAAAGTTTTACGGAGCTGGGCATACAATTTCCGTGTTTGTCGTATCCACCAAAGTGTTTAGCCGTAAAGCTACGATGCCAAATTTCAGTTTTTCACTCTAAGCAATTCTACTACATATTTTTTGCATACTCATTTTCAGTTATTTTATCGAATTGTTAAAAATATGTCAAATTTGCACATTTTATATGAATTTACAAATTTCGTATTTTAATTCTGTGAATTGAAAATTTAAAAATGTTTTTCTTCTATTTCAAACTTATTAAAAATTAAATTTTACTGAATTACTGCTGCACTGTTGACAAATTTCAAATTATTTCAAAATAAAATGTAAATATCCAACTTGGTTATATTAATAAAAACTTTGAAAATTGGCTGGTTTTAACACTAAGCAATTCTACTACATAATTTTTTTTCATAGTAATTTTCAGTTATTTAATTGTTAAATATTGTTTAATTTGAAATTTGTATAATTTGCATAGATTTTTACGAATTTATTTCGTATTTTACTTTGGTGGATTTAAATTTGCAAGTGTTTTCAATTATTCAATTATTAAATTTCAAATAATCGCTGCTGCACTGTTGCCAAATTTCACTGGTCACCTTATTATAATAATAAATATAAAATGTAAAATCTAAATATTTTCTGCAATTAATGAACATTTTCATAATTGGCTGGTTGCAAAATTGCCGCATTAAAAAAAAAAAAAACAATTTTCAAACTTTTCATTTGTCAATTAACTGTGTGTTCAGCCGTTTGCTGCGTTGCCAAACTTCATAATTGAGCGAAATTCAATTTGATTCCCTTACATATTTAAGAAGTCAGTTTATAACCAAAAACTGAAGACCAATTTTATTGTTCTGGCAAATTTGCACAGAAGTTTTCGAAGCTTGTTAAGAGTTGAAGTGCTCTCATGTGCTCTGCTGTGGGCTTGGCGGGATTGTCTTTCGACGGCTTTCTAGTGTTAAGAAGCGCCCAAAAGAAGCATTGCCAAGCGACATTTTGGCCCACTCAAGTGGCCTTGGTTGTTGTTCTTCTTCTTCTTGTGGCGCACATTGTTATGAAATTTGGTTTGTCAATTGGCAATGGTTTCGGCTTCTTACTTCTAAAGTGAACCCTGCGTTTCTCTCTCCCTCTCTCTCTCTCTCTCTCGCTTTTCCTTGCTCTGTTTATCTGTGCGTCTCTGGTTTGTCGGGTGTATTTTATGGGACCGCCATGGCCATAAATGGGCCTCATAAATCCGCAAAAGCCAGCGGCCCAGTTGTTGGTGATTGCACATTGGACACAACCGTCAGCAGCAAAAGTGGCCACATTAGTGCCATAAGCCATAAGTGATGTGCGTGTGTGTGTGTGTGTGTGTGTGTGTGTTTAGCACGTTAACGCGTTGAAAGCCGCGCTTAGAGGCATTCCATGCCCATTTCAATTTCCCCAATTGGTCAGCCAAAGTCCAACGAAAATGGCGAATGTTGACAAAAGTTTGCATTCATCCGGCTGCAGTATCAAATGCATTGACCGACTTTGAGATACTCTGTGCCAGCAGCAGCAACAGCTAAAGAAAAGCAGGCAAGAAAAAAAAGAAGATGAATTCATTTTCTGAGCAGTTCAGCTTTCAATTCATAAGGGGGAAATTATTATAAATAATATTAAAAATATATAGTCTGCGGATGGCTGTGTGCATATACCCCATTAGGTAATTGCTAATGGGGTATAGACTATCATCAACAATAATGGGCACACGTAGAGCGTTGCAACAGTCGCAACTGGCAAAAGTCTCATTTGGCCGTTGACTGCTGTGTTTTGCTTTTGCATTTCGAATGTGCAACGCCTGTGTGCAACAATGCAGCATTTGCCAGCGAGACAGATAGGCGTGCAATGCGCTGATTATCACACACAAACACACACACAAACACACACACACACACAGGGATTGTATGCAGGAGGCGTTGCCCTGCAATGGGAAATTGAAATTGTTTGTGCCGCATTTTGCAGCTGAGCCGGAAGGAAGTCTGTGTTGCATGTGTTCCATTATTTTGAAAACAATTCTTATCTATTGATATGTTGCAACAGAGTTCTCAGCATAATCCAAGCAGTGCTTTTCTCACAGCTGTGCTTTGTGCATTTTATATAATTTTAGTTTTAGAAATCTTCTCGAATCGAATGAAATTCGATAATAAAAGTTGTCTTTTGCAAGTTGCTTGACTTAAGTAAAACACTTTGAAAACTTTAAAGCAAGCATAATATAAAAATTGTTAAAACTGCTTTTGCGGAAAAAATATTATTTATTTTTAAGCCGAAAAAAATTTAATTTAAAAAAGAAAACACAATTAAAAGCGATTAAAGGGATTTATTTTTAAATTTGAGCTCAATTTCAATACTGCTCGCTCGAGACACGAAAATAGCTGTGTGTGTGTGTGCGTGTGTGCGTGTGTATAGGGAGGATTTGGAAATTACTTGAGGACACTTAATTAAAAATTTCGGCCAGCTTCGTGTCTGAGCATAAATTGCGCATCAAAGCTGTCAATGCGCAGTGAGCCAAATATAAATATTTTGGCCAAGTATTTAAGCAATTAGGCGGGGCTCGAAGGGTGTGTGTTTGTCGTGGAGGGGGGGGGGGGGTGTTGCTGTGCTATTTGCGTAAAATTAATTACCAGTGTGAATTGCATTCTTTTGGGTCGTCAAATGAGCTGAGAATCTGCCGCATCTTTCTTGCCTCTGCTCTTGGCATATTCTCATGTCCATTCGAGTTGCGGGAGGGGTTTTTGTGGTCTTATGACAACTTTTAAATATGCACAAACATATGCGCACATAATAAGACACACCTACGCCTACACACACACACACACACACACACACACACACAGGCATACTTTGACATGTGCTGCCTACTTTTCAGCGTTGGCTGTCTGGCAAACATTGGAGGCAAACTTAACTGCCAAGCGACTGTGGCCTGCAAAATTAATGGCTATCAGTCGCATAATAAATGAAGCGATGTCTTTGCCAGTTCGCCCCCCCCCCCCCCCCCTACACGCCCATTTCCATGACCACGCCCACAACAAAACCAAAAAGTTCTAAAGTTTTGTGTCTAAGGCCGCTGCTGCTTTTGGCCAGAGAGTGTCGCTTGGCCAGCTCTATGTGTGTGTGAAGTGGAGGGAATGGCTGGAAAGGGGGGGGGGGGTGTATGTGTGGCGCACACACACAGTCTCTGGAAGACAAGGACAACTCATTTTTGTGTATGCAGCGCACACATATTGGCCACGCTCGTTTATTCATTTGAATTATTCCCAAAAGCGCATTTAATTTTAATTATGCGTGACAATGCCTCATATAGCATATATATATATGCCCTAGCCAACCCCCCACCACACTCCCCACTCCCCACTCCCCCTTCATCTACCATCCTACCACTGCTGCATCAGTGCTCGCGCATAAAGTGTGCGTCCATTGCTGAAAAAGATTAAAGCCAACCACAGAGCTGGCATCCTCCGCGCAGCTAAAGAAGTGGAGAGCAGTTCCTTTTCCAGTTAATAATTCCATTGTTTCTCAACTTCCAACGCAGGCTGCAAATGCACTAGCATTACACTGATTATGAATGGTTTTTATTTGGATCAGGCTCAAGCGAAATGTAATCCTTCAGCAGAAGCGGTGAAAATTTAGCGCACAAAATGCAAAAAAAAAAAAAAAAAAAAAAAAAAACAAGCAAAACAATGAGAAATAACCAGGACAACGAAGACATCATAATAATAAAACAAAAGTGGAATATAAACAATGAATGTAAAAATGCAAGACTGGCAAATACCCTGCGCCTAATTTGAAAATTATTTTCGCTGGTTTTATTTATAATAATTTTTATTAAAATGTTGCAAAATATTTATTAGCTGCTTTCTTTTTATATTTGATATTTTCTCAAAATCATTCAGTAATCGAAACAAGTTTTAAAATAAATAAAACATATTATTTTTCCCATATTAAAAGGCAACTGTAATGCAAGATTTGGCTAAAGAATTTTTATTTATTTATATTTATTCATTGTTGTGGACAACCCTTGAACGTGTCCGGGTGCAGGATATAAGATTTAAATAAATATTTCAAGGCAAAATTGTTTTGCCGTCGTTTTTTCATTTCATTTTTTTTTTCTTCCGACTATTGTCCTTTTTTTCATATCATGTTTCTCTCATTCGTTTGAGGAACTGAAAGTGAAATCATTTGATTTGAGCGTGTTAGCCATGTCTGTGTAAGTATGTGTGTGTGTGTGCGTATGTATTTATATATATATAAATGTTGACAACATTTGCATGACATTTGAATGTGGAACAAGCTGGCGGAATTTGCCCTGATAAACCAACCAAAATGATATTAAAAGGGCAATGCAAATGTTTTGATTGTGTTGTAGAAATATTTATATATATATATATATATATATATATAGTATATATTTATAATAATATTTAAATATTGCATAAATATCTATGGTTAATTAAATTAAATAATATTAGTAAAGCTTTTTTTTAAATTTAAATTTAATTTAAATGCAATGCAAATGTTTTGATTGTGTTGTAGAAATATTTATATATATATATATATATATATATATATATATGTATATATTTATAATAATATTTAAATATTGCATAAATATCTATGGTTAATTAAATTAAATAATATTAGTAAAGCTTTTTTTTAAATTTAAATTTAATTTAAATGCAATGCAAATGTTTTGATTGTGTTGTAGAAATATTTATATATATATATATATATATATATATATATATGTATATATTTATAATAATATTTAAATATTGCATAAATATCTATGGTTAATTAAATTAAATAATATTAGTAAAGCTTTTTTTGCCTTAAATTGATTTTGCTTTTATTTGTATTGCTGTTGACTGGTTTTTGCAGCCTTTAAGGCTCTTGGCTTATGCAAGTTGTCGACTTTCAGAAGCTAAAATAAAACTAAAAAATAAACGTAATAAATTTGAAAAGGGCAAACGACGCAGCGGTCGAATTTAATTGTGACTCTGGCTGTGACTGTGGCCAAAAGGGAAGAAGAAGCGAACAAGAGTTGGCCAGAAGCAAATACGTTGCTTTTGCTGTGCTCTGTGCGTTGTGGTCAACGCATAAAACATGATTATGAACGGTTGTTGGCTAAACTAGCTCCTTGTGCCTTGTGTCTGCAATTAAAGCCGCGAATGGCTTGCAACATGTACCCCGATTCCCCCCCACTTTCACCGCTCCCCACAAACCATTGCACTAAAGTTGAGTGTTAAGCCGCTTTTGGCTGCGTATTTAAGCCGTTTACGTTGTGTCGCATGACTGCGAAATACACACGACACTCTCACACACACACACACACACACACACACACACACACACACACACACACACATAGAGTCGGTATTTCATACTCATGGCTAAGGGCGCCATTGCCAGGATCAGCTGTGAAGACAATGCCAGCGCGAGACTCAAAGTGATGCCAAAGAAAAAAAGATGATATTAAGGGGATTGCTTGAGGACAAAAAAGGAGGAAAGACTGCTTAACAACAGCCAGCAGTGGAGCCAGTGTGGAGTAGTCGTCTCAAATTTATGGGAAACCATGTGAAGAGGCAAACCAAAGAGCAACAAGAGCAAAAAGCTCGACGGCCACAACTAAAAAAAATAAAAGGCAAACAGCAAACGCCAATAATACTTACGAGCCAACAATGCCACCCCAAACCCCCCTCCGGAAGAGGGTTAGTTGGTTATTGCGGTTATTGTGTAGGTAGTTCCCATGTTAGTCGGAGGCAACGGGATTAAAAAGGATATTAGCCAGTTGAACAAGTCTTAAAAATAACCATAACAACTAACTGCAAAGCGTCAAGAACGAAACCATATTGCCAACAAGCCATAGAGATATAGGGTTAGGGATGTACCCAGAGACTTAATTATGTACATGTGCTATATAATATGAATATATATATATATTTATATAGTTGTAATTATTTTTTTATTATATTATTTTAAACAAAAAGGAAATCATAGTTTGGATAGGATTTTGACTTTCTTTGTTAAGCGTTAAATATTAGATTAATTTGATGAATCTGGCTAAAAACCTGTGGCAACGGACCTTTCCTGATGATGCTTTAAATTTGTGATATACATTTGGCTTTATCAATTTACTATTGCCCAATATTTTTTTTTTTTTTTTTTTATGAATTTAATGAAGAATTGAAGCAACTGTTATTTACTTTGTTATTGATACATAAATATAGATATATCAGTTCTCCCTCTCCCTCTCTCCCCCCTCTCTCTCCCTCTCTCCCCCTCTCTCCCTTGTTATATATTATTAAATACACTTATCTGTCCCACTTGAGCACATCTCTTCTAAAAATGTATTAAATTCACTTTAATGCCCACAAAATTGGGGCAACATTGTGTCTCAGTGATTTCATAATTAAACGTCAGCAACAAAACAAGCCTTTGGCAACACAACAAATGAAATGTTTCAAATTATTTATGAAATCTGAATATAATCACATATTTAATTACATTTTGAACAGCGCAAATATTTGTCGCAATGTTTTGTTGAACTTTTGCGCCTGACAATATTTCACAGGATGCATACAAAATACACACGCACACACACACACACACACACGCACACATGCGTGTTTTATTCACAGAGTTGGTAGCTGTTTTTGGCTGCCTGGCACTTTAACCGTTGGCTTAATTGCTCAACAAGTTGGCGTCAAGCGGCGTTGCCAGACCCTAATCCTAAAAAAAAAAAAAAACATACAATTTTTCATTCAATTTGGGAATTGCCATTGGTGGCATAGAACGACCACCAGCCAGGCTCTGTGACATATGCGCCACACGGCTGCACAACATGCCACGCTGCTGACAGCTTTGCGTGTCCGCGCGCGTGTGTGTGTGTGTGTTTGTGTGTGTGTGTGGGCAGCAGGTGTCGATTTGGGCGGATCTACAATTAAATTGTTCTGTGCTGATCCGTTGTTGACAAGACACAAGTTCAACATTGTTGAAATGTGCCTCGCTAATTGACCGGCCAACAAACAGCATCGATGGATTTTTGGGGCCCAAAGAAATCAATAGGATTCCCCCAACTGACATGTCATGTTGTCATCCGCCTTGAGTCAGCAGCGGGGAGCATGCTACTGCCACAATGCCACACTGTCACATTGCCACATTGCCACATTGCTCATTATGCGCCATGTTCCAGCAGCGTCATCATTTAAAATTCAAATGCAAACATATTTTGGCAGCAAACAGGTCGTCCAACTGCTGGCCAAAGTCATTAAAATTCGCGGGCGACCTAACAAATGTTTACGTCGCACGTTGCCTCTTCGGGGCTGAGTTTGACTTTAATACACACACACACACACGCACGCACACACACACACACACACACAATCAGCTAACATATACATGCTTACATCTTGGCAAAACGGAGCAGCTGCAAGACAAACTCAACGTTTGTTCACCACACACAGAAAAGCCAAAATGTTCTCTCGCTCCGTAAATAGCGGGAAATTTAGCTTCAAATGCCGTTTCCTTTGAAAAGTTCCCAGTTTTCTTTTCGTTCCGTTTTCTGCAAAATTTGTGTTTACATGCAGAAAAATAATCGCAAATTTATAGAAGCAACGATAAAAGTCCATAATTAATTCACTTTTCAGTTGGTGAAATTTTATTTGTTTTTTTAATATATAAAATAATTAGTTTTTTTGTTTTTTTGTTGTTGATTTTGTACTCTCGAAAATATGCAATAAAAATATTAAAACAGTTTATCTTAAAGCTTTCAAGCATTGAACATAATTCAAAATTATGATTATTTATAATAACTTAATTTGAGATATATGCGTAATTTTTTTTGAACACATAATATGATAGCAATACTAAAGCTAAATACTAAACAGATAAAGAATATTGAAAAAAAAAATTCTTAAACACACAAAATAAATAAAAAATAATGCGAACTTACATTAAAATATGAGCAAATTAATTTCCATTTCCAATATTTTCTTTCTTAAGCTTAAATCTCAATTGTACTTTTTTTTTTAGCTAAACTGGTTCTATGTAAATATCAAGCATAGTTATTGATTTCGCGTGTAACATTGATTTTTATCAAAATTGATAAATGTTCTTGTAATGCGTTGAAATGAAAAAACAGCTGTTTTTGTGCCCCTATTTAATCTGATAACAAAACCCAGTATTTCACTTATCCCAGCCAAGTGGTTGAAATTTTTGGGGAAATTTCGCTCAGCACGCTGTGTGCGATACTCTTTTTACACACACAGGCACACACACACACACACACACGCAGTAGGTACAGCTGTGGCGTGTGCGCATGTGTGTGTGTGTGTTTCGTTTAGCTCGTGTGTCGTTTCCTTGTTGTGCTACTGACTCCGGCACTGACTGGGACGCTTGTCGGTTGTCGGTTGTTGGTTGTCGGTTGTCGCTTGTCGGTTGTCGGTAAATCACAACCATTGCACGGCACACGGCAATCAGTTTGTGTTTGGCTGTGTAACGCATAACGCGAGCTTTCACACACTGTCTCGCCTCGTCCGTCATTTTTCAGTGCCACAATTTCTACGCAACTTTTTCGAATTTAGACCAAAAAGGGAACAATCACCAACGAAATAAAATAATAAAATAAAACAACAAAAAAAAAATTCAAAAAATCAAAAAAAAAAAAAAAAAAAACTGCAGCTGCGACAAATTGTGTGATTTTCGGTAAAAAGTGAAAGGCGACAACAAATTCGATTTACTTTTGTTTTTTTGCAAGTGTGTTTCTGTGTTATTTGTAGAAAGTTCATTTTAAACACACATCAATTAAATTGGTGTGTGTTGTGTGTGTGTGTGTGTGTGGCAAAGCAATTGTTGACTACTTTTAAGCTGAATATATTCGTATTCATAATGGGGTATTTGGAGAGTTATGATTATGGGGGCAGTGTCAGCTTGGCTCTGTTTGTTGCCAAGGCCAACATAATAGCAGACGCACTGGCGCCATTTTCAAGCTTGCCTTTTTTTTGTGCCCAACAGTTATAATATAATATAAAATATATTATATATATATATATATATATATGGCGTGTTTATTCTGCCAGCCGTTTTTTTCATCGATGGAATTTTGTTTGCTTTTAGTTGTTGTTTTTTTTTTGTTGAATGTTATTGTTGTTTTTTTGCGATACTCTTTATTTTTCTTGCCATCTGCCCTTGAGTGGGGCATTATAACTTGAACGCTAAATGTGAAACATTTTGATAGATAAATCAAACACAGATTTGTGCACAGTCAAGGCAGAAATTAGCCAAGAAAAAATACAAATTGAAAATTGTGAGAAATCGACAGAATTCAATTCTTTTTTTAAATTAATCTTTATTTATTTTTTATTAAATGCAATTTACCAGCAATATCAGCTAACTGTGTCTAATTAATTTAATTTTCTCTGTTTTTTGTCGTTAACTAAATATTAAATTTAGTATTTAAAACTGTGTTGAGAGCATTCAATTTTCGGTAGTTTAAAGATAGATTTTGTATTCTGTTTTTCATTCTTGTAGCATAATTTTTGGCGCAGTCAAGCAAATATTCGGGCATATTTGATAAATTCCACTGCCAAAAAAAAAAAAAAAAATGCGTGTGTATTGTGAAGGCGTGTGTGTGTGTGTGTACTTGCCATAAATATTTGATGAGCATTTGAAATGCAGAAAAAAAATAACAACAAAGTGTGGCATATTTTTTTTTTTTTTTTGCTACATAAAAATTCAAGAAAAACTTGTTTGACATTTACGAAAATAAATGTTGCATTGCACGCGTTGCACAGCTTTAAGAGACTTCTCGTTGCAAGTTGCAAGTCAGGCAGCGTGTCATTAATATGCGTGTGTTTCCCTTGTTGTTGTTGTGCGTTCACGCAAGGCAATTGCATAACGCTGCTGTCTTCTCGTAGTCTCCTGCTTCAAGAAAGGCAGCCAGGCAGCCAGGCAGCCAGCCAGGCCCAGCAGACCGGCAGCCCGGCAGGCAGGCTGCCAGACATATGTATATTATCTCTAGTGAATTATGGCCTGGTCATATAGATTCCAAAACGGCTTGTCCTTGCAGCAACAGCGACTGCAACTGCTGGCCAATGTCTGCCACTCAAACACAACACACACACACACACACACACACGCTTAACATGCACTTTTTTCTATACACACAGCAAAAAAGAAAGTTTATTCAACTTGATTTAGAAAATTTCCTTTTTCAAATTTTTATATATTAATTTTGTTTTTATTGTAAAACTGATTTAATTAATTTTGTAATTTGTTAGTTGATCAATTTGAAATGCAACCAATTTGATTAACTTTAATTAAAGCTATTTGTTTCTGTGTATGGGTCTTGGCACAACCCCCCTGTGTGTGTGTGTGTGTGTGTGTGTGTATCATCATTGTACACTGTTAAATGGACGATACAAAACTTCAACTCTCACTCACAGCAACAGCAACAAAAACCAACAACAACAACAACAACAACAACAACTGCGCAAGCTGTGGCATGGGGGGCAACATGTCCGGCTGCCTGGCAAACATGTCGCCTGGCACTTTGGTGTCCACTCCACTGTCTACTGTCTGCTGCTACTGCTACTGCTCCTGCTCCAGATGCAGCTGTTGCTGCTGCTGCTGCTGTTGCTGTGTCAGATTACTTGACTCTTGCTGTGCTGCAATTTTAAATTAGATCTCGATATACTGGTTGCCATCCAGAGAGCATTCCACCAGTGCCACCCACCACTGGCGAGGCGCCACACAACCGGCCATATTAAATCAGGCACAACACATAAACGCAATAAGCTTCTACGTCCCAAAACTAATTGCGAGCAGCAGCAGCAGCAAGGCTCCAATGAGTTTATCCATATTCTATATTCAAACTTATAACAACAACAACAACAACAACAACAACAGCAACTTTTTCCAGCTGCAGTCAGACAGCTGTTCTTCCGTTGACTTCCGCCCTTTGCTAATTTATTGTAGGCAGCCAGCAGCTGCCTGTGGCTAATGCTGAAAATTGAGTTATTTATGCTTCAAAATTGATTGCTGTTTGTTGTAAATTGAACGCATCCAACTAGCCCCCCCCCCACACACACCCCCTCAATAACTAGTCATGCAACTCTAAAGTATGCCAATATGTTAAATAACAGCAACTCATGTTGCATGTTGCGTGTTGCATGTTGTCATTTGCATATTTCATCACAGAGTCGCTGCAAAGTATGCTACTATTATTATACATAAAATACATATATTTATATATATATATATTTATATACGACAAAGTAGACCACATCAGATTTCTATAACATATAGAAAATCGACCTATTTTATGTGTCACACAAATTTATTGTATTTATTTTTTAATATTATTTCTTCTAAATTTAATATTTCTTCTATTTAAAATTGTGTACAACTTTAATCTGCTTCAGTGATTAATTGAAAATATACACATTCCCACGAGATAAATATCAATTCAGTTTATGATATGTCTGATATAGATAACTATATATTCGATTTAATTTTTTTTTTTTTTTGTAATGCCTTAAAGCATAAAATTATAAGAATTTCAATATTATTATTCCCCGCTTGGAGCAGTAAAATTATCAACTTGTAAATATAATTTTTAGTTTTTCGATTTAACTATTTCAAAAAGATATATAAATATAGCTAAATCAATAAAAAATTTCACAAATTGTTTTAGCTTATAACAATAAATAATATAAACTAAATAAATAAATATTATGAGCCATAAATAATTTTAATTATTTTTTACCAACTGCCTCATTCAATAGACATTTTCAGCTGCAGATTTCTGCAGAAAAGATTAGCTGCATTTTATAGGATATGTTCTGGTCAAGAATATATATATTCTATATATATATATATATTTTTTTTTTTTTGGCGCTTGTCGTTTCGATATTTAACCATCAAATTGCATATTGCAAATGACAACAATCAGATTTCAGTTTCAGTTACTGCAGCGAATTTGTGGTTAACAACAAAAACCCAACCTTAAATTACAATACATCCCTCTACGCGCCCCCCCCCCCCTCCCCCTGATACTGTACCGCAGTGCAGCTGAGTTCCCCGGGTAACCATTAATCATGTGGGTGACGCCTAAAAGTATGCAGCAACTGCTGTGGCATGCAGCATGCGGCATGCAATTAAAAAGCAAACAAACGAAACAGCAACATAAATTTACCACCAGACTGACAGACGAGAGAGAGAGAGAGAGAGCGAGAGAGAGTGGGTTAGAGAGAGTGAGAGAGAGATTGAGATCAACCGAATGCAACAAATTATTTGCCACGCCCACACACACACACACACACACACAATTTTGTTTTCAAATTAAGTATTGCATTATTTAAGGCAACAAAAAGAACAAAATGCAGCCCTAATCAGTGATGGAAACGCCTAAGTGGCAGCCAGTGTGACCAGAGCGAGCGAGAGAGAGAGACAGATTTTTTTTTTGAAAATATATATATAAAAGACGATCTCAAAGTGGAGCCCCACATGGATGTTACGGGTACGACGCTGATGCTGGTCGATGCATCGCCGACGGAGATGCATCATTCGCATCCACAGCTGCAACACAGCCATTCGCGGCATTTGCAACGCCAAAGCGTCGAGTTGAATGGCCAAACGTCAAATGGTGAGCTCAGTGGCACAACAAGCGGCGGCGCCACACATGGCAATGAACTATGTGCCGCAACCGCTGCATCTGCTGCTGCTGCAACTAGCAACGGTTCTGGCACCAGTTCTGGCTGCAGTTCTGGCACCGCCACCGCCTCCGGCTCCTCCAGCTCAAATGCAATCTTAGCGGAGACAGCGGGCACCTCGAACAGTTCGTCGGGCAACAGTTCGCCCGCCAAGACCTATGTGCAACATCATCATTTGCATCATGCCTCGCATTCGCATTCGCATGCGTTGCACCATCATCATCACTCGCTGCAGCTGCACCACACAGCGCCACCGTCGCCACTCGCCTCGATGCGTCATCAGCAACATCAGCAGCAACAACAACAACAACAAACCATATCGGCGGGTGCCTCCCCACCACCCCCCGGCGCTTGTCTGGCTGTCTGCTGCAGTCCGTCGTCTGGCTCGCCGCATCACCATCTGACCATGGGTCATGTGCCACATTTGGCTGCACATCATACGCTCTACCCGCTAATGGCCGCCGCCCAGCTCGGCTATGTCAGCTCCAGCGGGCCCAGCTCACTGGTCAACTCGCCAGCCCTGGGACGACGCAAACGCTACACGAGCACCTCCTCTAATTGCTCCAGTCAGTTCAACAACAACTACGCCGGACTCGATGTCGACTCCCTGGACGACATGTTGCGCAAGGTAAGAAATGGCACATTTCCGCAGAAAACCCGCTGTAACTGAAAAACTCCAGCATTTTCTTTAAAATTGAATTTTCAGTAGGAAAACAAAAGAAAAAATATTTAAAATACGAATTTCTTAAAAATAAATTGTTTAAGTATGCAATTTTTTATTAAATCTTTAGTATTGTTAAAAAAATCAAAATTTTCGATGCTTTGAAAAATTTTGCTTTTTTTTTTAGAAGAAAAAACATTTTTACAGATATGCAAAGGAATTGATTGAAAGCAAATATAAAAGCAGATTTCGTCAGATGTGAAGTAAAAAAATATATATATATATATATATATATGTATATAAATAAATATATATATATTTATATATATATATATATTTTTTTTTAATCTTTTTAATATTTAACTTTTTAAATAATTCCTGGAAATGTCTGTAAATATTTACAATATGCTTTCAGCTTATCGTTGGGGGCAATGCCATTGCGGCAAATAGAGAAACGGAAAGCTTCGATCTCCCTCTCTCTCTCTCTCTTTCTCCCTTCCTCTTTTTCTCTTTCGACGTGACTTATTCGTCTTTTTGGGTCTGTCTGGGCTTGTCTGCCGCCCGTCTGTCTTTCGGCCATGGCCATAAATCTTGAGCCTAGTCCGTTGGCACAGCGTGTGGCATGGCTGTTACAGCACACACACACCCCCCCCCCCCCCCACAAAAAAAAGAGTGCATATTTATGCAACGCTTTTTACGTGTTGAACATTTTTAAGTGCGCAGGCGACCCATAAATAATATGCAACAAAAAAAGGATTTTTTTTTCACTTTTTTTTTTTTTTGTTTTGTTTTTTTTTTTTTTGTGGCGCAGCAATTTTAATTTGTAATGCGCCCAAGTTGTAAGTATGCCTAATAAGTAATTGGTGGCAGCTGCAGCTGCAGCCTGGCAACGCCAGTCAGCGTATAACATATATTTGCATTACGTATACGTAATACGCATACGTATTTGTATCGTTACGTTAACGTATCGCAAAGGCTTTTTATTAGCGATAATGAACTCGACCTGCCGCAGCGTAAAGCGATGCGAAACTAAACGAAACCGTTGCACACATTGTGGCATGTGGTACAACTCTCCTCCTTCCCTCCCCCTTATACCCTGTATTGATAATACACTGCAAGGGATTAGGCACAATATGAAAATCTTTGCAAATAATTGATGAAAATCGAAGATTTTTACATTTTCCAAGTTCTTATTTCGATTGGGAAAATTGCTATTATTATTATTATTAATTGTAATAAATATTAGCAAATTTATTTTAAGGAAATGCAAGTTTGGAATAACCCGTATTAAATATCGTTTCCAATTTATTATTATTAAAGAATCTGTTAACCATTTGGAGAAATGTTTTGCGCCTTTTTAGCCAGTGCTTAATTTGATATAGGCAAACGATTAAATTTTTTAGAGGGTATCTGGTCGTTTGGCTCACTCTATTTTTCGATTATTCTGAGTGGTTTCCATTGTAAAGTGTCGCATTGCCACAGGATTGCAGTCGTGCCACGGGTCGATGTTTGATGTTTGCCAACGTTGGTATCGGTGCACATTGGTGATGGCGACGCTGCTCCACTCCTGCATAGCATTTGTGGCCGCCATAATGGGTTCACGGGTTGCGGGTAACGGGTTGCCCGTTGCGAGTTACTTGCAACGTTGCTGCAAACTGCGGCGCGGCTGTTGCAATTGCAATTGCCATTTGCTATTTGCTGTTTGCAAATGCGATTCCAATTATGTGTGTGTGTGTGTGTGTGTGTGTGTGTGTGTGTGTGTGGCATACTTTTAAGCCTGGCGCGTGCATAATGGCAATTTGAATAATGTGCCAAATATGCAGTTATTTTCCTTTATTAGCAACACACACACGATGCCACCACACACTCCACCCCCCGTCTCCTGTAAACTGTGCCACTTGCTGAAAATCAAAGTTTGCATCGATTCGCTTTGATGTCGCGTGGAAAAGCACAGACTGAAAATTGAAAATTGTACAAAAACTGTGCCGCAATAGACAAGTGGCGAGGTCAAAGGCAAAAGAGACAACGAGCGAGAATTAGAGAGAGAAAAAAAGAGTCTTGCAACAATAAAAAAAAAAAAAGTTGTTATCGAATTGCAACTGCTCAAATTTGAAGCATTTTTCGCATCCCACATTCAACGAAACTTTTTTGAACTGCCCCGAAAATATATATGAAATACTTATTTGCCTCTTATTGCTGGCCAGCTGAAAGCCATAGTATTTGTGAGCAGTGTATTTGAAGTATTTCACAACTCGCATTAGCTGAACTGAATTTGGCTAATGTTCTCGTTTATTAATCAGCTGCAATTAAATGCAATTCGATGTAAGAATAAGTTGGAAAAAAATAAGAAATTTAATCATATTTAAAAATTATATTTCTTCTTTTCTTTTCTATATATTTCTGTGCGTTTAAAAAGTTTTCCAATAATTTATATTGAAACTTAAATAGTTTGCAACATTTGTGTTTTATCTACAATAATTATTTGATTTTTTTTATTTTCCATAACTGTCTGCAATTTCACAAACAATTTCAAAGTTCGAGTTTTGCGTTTCTCTTGTAATAAACATTGATTTCAAATTCATGTTTATCTGCGAGTGTGCAAAACTTTTGAAAGGGAACTTTCGCAATATGAATAGCTGATTTCAGGTACAGCATTCTTAGCTGGTTTTTGTTTACAACTGCGTTTATTGGCCTTATCAGAGGCGTTTTTATGGTCCGAACACGTCCAAATTATTTAATCTATGCGGAACCGAAACACACACAAAAAAACACACACCGAAATATAATTATGCTATGTGTGTGTGTGTGTGTGTGTGATAGGGGGGGCGGGGGGCATGGGCTGGAAGATTGGGTTAGATATGTTTGTAAATGCCCCAGTTGCTCGTTAGCCGCCATGAAATGCCTTCGTTCTGGGAGCTTCGTGCTGTGGCAGCCGACAAATGAGCAGCCGCCCGCATGCCCCTCCTCCCACAGCTGCTACACAATACACAACTCAAGCAAATACACACACACACAAATGAACAAACAAAGAAATTGCACACACACACACACTCACACACTCAGTCACACACCTTCAACACCTCCATTGTGAAATAATGTTTTTATAAGCCACCTTTTTGTAATGACAATGGGGAATCATTAAATGTTTATATACGCCTTTATTTTGAATACCCTCTGCAAAGTAACCAAGTAATGGGTATATGGGAAACACACTAACTAATTTCAACATATACACTTGGCCATATCCTGATATTTGGCTATAATATAGCCAAACTATCTGTGGCAAGTTGAGAAAAAATAAACTTTTGATTTAAAAAGTGGTTTTAAAAAACAGCTGTTTTCGCTAGCTCAAAGCAGATTTTAAAGCTTACAAATGAAAGTGTGAGAGTGTGCGAGAGAGAGGGAGAGTGAGAGAGAGAGAGCGATATGGATCTCTTGCTATCTCGTAAGCTTTAGAGTCCGATGCTGATAAGAATTGGGAATCATTTTCATTTGGGCTAAGCTAACAGCTAACGGAACTCGACTATAATGCGGCTACATGGGGGAATAAAGGGAGGAGGGGAGGGATTGATAGACGTAGCTAATTTTGAGACGGCACGCATTTATCTTGCGCCACATGTTGGCAATTCTGCCACAACACACACACACACACACACACGTAACCCTTCACATGAGATTTTCTTAAGCGCTGCTGCCAGAAATAGTGGAAGAAGCAGAGAAAGACAAAAAGCAGTAAAAATAGAAAAACCAGCAAAAAAAAAACCATACACACACACACACAGGCAAAGCGTCATAAAATAGCAAAACTAACACAACAACAAAAAAAAAACTAGTTCAAATTAGCTAGTTGAAAAAGCCTGACTTGAAGATACCATTTAATCGGTTCTAAAATATTTTGAAATACTCCAAGAAGAAACACTTTTTCAACATTTTAATTAATTAATTATGCAATTGCCAACTGAAATTATTATGGTTTTTATTACTAACCAAAATCGAGCCTGATCGATATGGTATATAATGAAGAATTATATATTGAAAATATCTTAACTATATTCACTTTTCGAATATGCATCCAACTGTCAATATTCCCGCTTACCCATTGAAGTGGATACAAGGTATGAAAAGGGTTACCGCTTAACCGATTCCTTGCCTCCGACCCTAAGCCGATCCCTTTGGCTATGTGCGTGTCCATCAGGGGATTCCCCTTCAATTAGGATTAATACTCAAGATACCAAAAACAACAAGCAACCAAAATGAAAACGAAAACAAACAAACAAAAAAAAAATCCATAAAAGAACAAATTTTGTAGTCATTTGTAGCCGACTCCGAAATACTTTGATGCCACATGCAACAACAGCTGATAACGGTAGATGAATTTTAGTTGGCTGAACCAAAATTTATGGAGATGGTTCTTAGTAATCTTCCTTCCAGGTTTATTAATTGTAGTTCTTAAATTATGGAAGATATAGAAATAGAAATAGATATAGATATGGATATAGATATAGATTTAAATATAGATAATAGATATAAATATAGATATAGATATAGATTTAAATATAGATATAGATATAGATATAGAAATATATATATATAGATATAGATATAGATATAGAAATAAATATAGATATAGATTTAAATATAGATATAGATACATTTACATACATATATATATATATATATATATTCCAAAAAAATAAAACCTACATTTCCAGAGCCAAAGCTGAAGGAGAACTCAGCATTGAAAACTGCGCACAATTGAGGCATTTAGAAAAGTAGTTTTACGTATCTTAGGAACAGAGCAGAAATGTATGTTATACAAGTGTGCTCGACTTCAAGATACCCTGCAAATGGGAAAAACACAATGCTTTAGCAAAGGGCACTCATTTATTTTGGGACTGCTCCTGTAGAATGTGCCTGGCATCTGGATGCGATTTACTTGCAACATATAATCAATGAAAAGAAACAGTTATCCGATCAGCAGCAAGTAAAGACTTGCAGGGTATCCGATGGGGGCTGTTGTCCGGCCTGACCAGAAAGATAACCTTTTTCTTTTTTTCTCTTTTTTTTCTCTTTTTTTCTCCTTTTTTGTTTTGTATCGTGACACTAACTTTGATGAGGGAGCCTTCAGTTTCGGTTTGCTTTGCCTTAACTTTTATATATATATATAAATATATATGTGTTTTTTTTTTTTTTGGTTTTAAATTGCTTAAAAGTACAATTTATCACAATCGGTAATTGGATGCTATTGTGCTTGTGAATGCCCCAGCAACGAGCCTGGCAACAACTTGACCGAGTTTCCAACTAGCTTTCCCAGTGTCTTTCCTCACAGCCTTTGCCATTTTATGTACAATACAATTGCAATGTTCTTATCATTCCGGAACACTCGTCCCCCCCTTTGGCACACACTTTGTGTGTAGTGTTTTTTTTTTTTTTTTTTTTTTTTTTGGTTCTAGGGTCATTTGAAGTTTTTGTCGTTTTTCCTTTTCGTTTTGTCGCAAATGTTGTTGAACATTTTCAGATTTATTTTAAGTACAAAAATTTAAGCAAAGAAAAAAAAACAGCAACAAGATTGTCGTATAAAATCAGTACAATTCTCTATTTAACAATATGTTGCTGTCAAAATTAAATTATATTTCTTGATCTCTTATTCTTTTTCAAGTCATTTTATTTATGATTTTTTTATATTTTATTTTTTGTTCGATCAAAGTTTTTAAAATGTGCTCGGCAAAACTTTGAACACTTTTTGTAGTAAGCATCAAATGAAAACATATAATTTGTATAGGCCTGGTAAATAAAAATAATAATAAAAAAAATTTAATTACTTTAATTCAATGTGAAATTTGAGTTTTTGTTTTTTTTTTGTGTTGACATTAATTTTTTATCGATAAAGTATATTGTTAACAGTTAAGAGCCAAACTAAAGCACTTTGCAGACAGCAGTCGAGCGCAACAAAATATGCAAATCTAATACGATTTTAATTTAGGCCAACAACAACAAGTAACACACACACACACACAGACACAGAGAGGGGGAGAGATGAATACAAAACTATTATGCCAAAAAAAAAAAAGAAGAAAAAAATTTCGATTCGCTTTCTTTTGCATACTTTTGTGCGCATTCTGCATTCAGTTTCAGATTCTTAGATACCAGTTGCCAGTCACCGATTATGTGTTTGTGTGTGCGTGTGTGTATGTGTGCGTGTGTGTGCTGCCTCGCATGTTCACATGTAGATTTTATTAAACATATGAATTCATTATGCAAATGCGACAACATCAACCGACAACAACAAGGAATGAAGGAAAATTGTATGAAAATCGCCTTTTGTTGCCCACATTCACAGCCACATACATTTTCATTTACTCTTGCCACACACACCCCACTCGCTGCCCCCGCTTGCGTTGCCACATTGTGAGTAGTTTGAGCAACGTGGGGTTAATGGGTTATGCGCTGTGATTTTCAAAGAGTGCTCGCCTTTTGTGAAATTTTATGTAAAGTGCAAATTGATTTGCCATTGGGAGCAGAAGCAGCAGAAGCTGTAGAGGCTGCAACAGCGGGGCAAGCAACAGGAAGTAACCATAAGAAATTATTAAAATTTCCATGGCTGCTGCTTTTGCTGCTGCTGCTTTTTATACGAGCATTTTTTCCATTTGTTGCCGCTTGTTGCATAATTCAATTCGAATTGTGACCAATGCGTGGAGTGCAGCAGCACGCGTACATGTTGCAGGCAGCAGGCACTCGTTACCTCATCGATGCGAACAGTGTGGCAAGTGCAGCACAAATCACAGTTGTATTTTTGTTGTTATTGTTGTTGTTGTTCACACATAATTAACACTCAAAAAAAGGAACTTGGCACGAGGGGACTTCAATTGATATTGGGGCAAAGATGTATGCTACACAAGCCGTTTGCCACTTGCCACGTTCTGGCCACACAACATAACATGCCACTTCATTTTATTTCTTTTCTTTTTGGCAACAATGCGACGCACATTGGTCCAAATTGTGGCAACAAATCTAAATCATGTTTTTTTTTTTTTTTTTTGATAAGTTTGTATTTAAAATATCTTTATTTATTTGAATAATTTTAATGCACGAATTTTATGAAAATTGTTAAAAACTTTTTCTTTACTTCTTTAAAGCTTAAAATTAAACTTGAACAGTCAACAACCAACAGCTATGACAATATTTATATTACTGTTTCGTTTTAGTTTTAAATTCGTTTGGAAAATCAAAAATTCTTTAAAAACACAAGTTTTCAAATTTGGATAATCATTCAACTCAAAATTAATCAAAGTGAAAAATTAATGAGATATTTTGCCCACTGTGCATTGTGATTGTTGTTGCAGTCATTTTCATTGTTGGTGTTGTTGTTGTTGTTGTTGATGTTGTTGTTGTTGTCGTTTGTCATAAAGCGGCGTGAATGTAATCAAGTCGACTATTATTCTTAGATTTGAGGCGCAAATGAAAACGCCGGGCAAAAGGAGAGGACAGCCAACATCCAAAGGAGGCAGCTCCAAACAAATATGTAATGTCGGGCTGGGGTTCAATACGAAACAATAGCCATGTGTGCTGTGCACACCGTGTGTGTGTGTGCATGTGTGTGTGTGTTGAACAGTGTCTTCCGCAGTAGAAGCTGAAAAAAAAAAGGCAAACGGCTCTTTTCGCATACAAAAGCCTCATTGTTTGAGTCCGTGGTTGACGCAGCTGCGTGTCTGGAAAACGATGCGAAGATGATGATGAGGCGTGGCAAGTGTGGAAGGGTGACAGGTTATTGAGTGTGGCAGGTGGCAGGTGGTAAGGTGGTAGGCAATGTTGCACACATGTAAGTGTTGCGGCCCATCAGCTTAAATATGCACATGTCTGTGTGTGTTTTGTGAGTGTGTGTTTTTGTATTGCTTTTTAAGTAACTTTGCCCAATATCGAAAATGAAAATAATATTTCAAAACTAAAATACAATCGAGTAAGTATGCTGTAATCGAGTGAGCTCGACCACGATTTATCCGGCTGTTCTGTTTGCTGCTGACTGTTAAATAAATTCGCACAAGACTTTTTACCCATAAACAGCAAAAATTATTTATTTAAAAAATAAATAAAATTATCTATATTAAAAATACATTTTCACACTACAATATTTAGAATCCCTTTTGGTAATCAGCGATTATTCCCAGGAATAATACTTTTTACATGCAGATAAAAGAAATGAAAAAAGTAAAAAAAAAAAACTGTTTTCAAAGTTGTCTTGGTCCAAATAGCTAATCCTTGGATGTGTTGAGCAGAACAAGAAAATACTTTTAATTTGGTTTTTAAGGCAAGTGAAAAATTTAATCAGGCAATAAATCAATTAATTTCGGCAGGCATTCGAAATTCGGCTTTAAGTTGTCTGTGAAACTTAAATTTTTTTTTTTTTTTTTTTAAAGAGATCCAATGTTTGTGTGTGTGTGTGTGTCTGTGTGTATTTAACAGTGTATGTGTGTGTGTGTTGCTGTTGCAGTTCTGTTTATGACTGACTTTTGGTCGACTGCCTTGTGCCACGTTGCCAAACAATTGCATTGTGATTTTTTGGGCCAACATTGTTGCTGTTTCTGCTTTTGTTAACTTTGACTGCAGTTTTGCCAGGCATTTTTGTCTTTTGTGAACAGTCGACGTCAATGCCACAAAAGCCACTCGAAATATGCTGGCTGCCCTTGTATTGGTCTGCGGTTGTGCTGTGTGTGTGTCTCTGTGTGTGTGTGTGTGTGTCTGTCTCTGTGTGTAAGCAAACAGAATTATTGAAGCGAGTCGTCCGAAAAAAAGTCAAAAGCCATATATGAAGAGCATCAGTCCTTTGGCCAGCCTCTTTTTTGACGGCCCCCCCCCCCCCCCCCAACATCCGCTTGGTGCAACATCCTCGTCACATGCCACGTTGTGCTGTGGGTAACTGTAAACGAATTTATTGACAGCGTCGCTGGGCAAAGGACTTGTCGATAAAGGGAATATTGAATGCTTAACTTTGGGCTAAATTGCAGCACAATTTCAACGTATTTCCCAATTTCTTATCAAAGCCCCCATCTGACACCAAAATTGTCAAACTATTATTTAACTATTTTGTTGCCACCGATTGCATATCTGCCTTTTAAAAGTCCATTAGGAAATACATTGTTCGTTCTATGTAACTGAAATTCAGTGCAAAATCACATATTTTCACATATTCATTTTAATATTCTTAAAAACTTGTTTGCAACTTGTTAAAAATAAATAAATACATAAATAAAAAATGTGTTTAAATCTGCAAACTGAATTTACCAATTATTTACAGGCAGTAATTAAATGATTGACATCTAAAATGGGTAAAAAAATGTATTTAACAGGCAGATGGAAGCACCTCCGAACAAATAAATTAAATATATATATATATATATTCTTAATCAAAATCAACAGTCGAGTCAATATAGCCATGTCCGTTCAGTCTGTCTGTTTATATTGAGCCTAAATTAAATTAGAGACTTAAAATGGCATTATATAGGTTCTCGTATATCCAGCGCAGATTATCGTTTATCGATACATTTCATTTTCCGATTGCAATAAAAGCCACAATTTGAATTTTTTTTCTAATTGCACATAATATGCTTATAAATATTATTGACCAACTGCCCAAAATAAACATCATCAGATCGGATCATATTTTTCATTCGTTTTTTTTTTGCTTGCTGTAAGAAAATAAGTTACAATTTTATTAATCGTATTCAGGGTATATCGCAGTTGAGCTCACTCGACTACAGCATTATTACTTGTTTTTAAAAATTGATTAAATAAATAAATAACTAAAGTGTATCAATTCTTGTATTGAACGATTTATACCAATTTCAGCATATTGAGTCAGCAGTTGAGCGCACTCGACTACAGCATTATTACTTTTTTTAAATTATAATTTCAATTTTTGACGAATTCTTTCAATTTCAGAATATTGACGAATATGAATATTAACTGAAATTTACAGAGAGAGAGAGAGAGAGAAATAAAGAGCAGTTAAGTAAGAATATCATCAAATACCACCACCACCTCCCGCTCCCCCCACTACTACACTCCTTCTTTGCATCTCGATGAAATCCTCCCCTTTGTTGTTTTGTTCAGCCCGTCGGCATTTGGCAATGTCAACAGGCGCTTGTTGCAGACCAATTTTTGTGCCTCAACTTTTGAGTGCTCAGTCAGCAAATCATATCACCGTCTCTCTCTCTCTCTCTCTCTCTCTCTCTCACTGGCTAAGTCACAGCTGAAACTTTGTCAACAATGTTGAATAATTAAAATGCTCCCTCGACAACAAGTCTGTGCAAAGACTGGAGCAGCTTGGGCCCAGCTTCATTCTGCTCCGTCTGTCTTGGCTTCAGCTTCAGCCAGTTGCTTGCAGCGACTTTACAATTTTTAGTGGGGCTATGGCGGGCGTTGGCTGGGTAGAGGGAGGGGCAACTGTGTCTTGGCGGACCTGCTTGTCGCTATTGTCGTCGTCGTCGTCGTCGTCGTCTTTGTAGGCATTCAGGCAGCAGGTAAACAGGCAACAACAAAGCTCATCAGCAATTCTCAATTGCTATTATAATATTTTTTGCTTTTTGTAGTGCTCGTCGTTTTGGTAAACACCTGATACGATGGCAGCAATGGGGGCATTGGGGGCATACCACACACACACACTCTCTCTCTCTCTCTCTCGCTCTCTGTGTGTGTGTGTGGCAAGCTTTGCTTATTGCGCAGTCCCCGTGCAGCGACCACGTTTGTCAAGCTAAAAATTCATCAACTTTGCTGCATAATATTTCAATAAAGCCGCACGGGTTGGGGGTTGGTGGATGGGGGAGTGTTCTGTGCGCGGAGCTGCGTAAGTTGGAGCAAGACGGCGCTGCTCTGCCGTCAACAAATTAAAGCAAGCCAAAACCCCACCATTCCCCCGCTGCCCCAACTTCATATCCTACTAGACTCGACAATAGTGCACTGGGGAGTGTTTTAGCTTTTGTGCAGCCTGTAAAAACGTCATTGCAATGACATGGCTTACAGGCCAAATGGCAGAGGGCAGAGGGCAAGGGGCGGGGCAGAGAGACAACAACAGTCAAAAGAACAGCGAGCAGTTCTCCCAAGGCATCAGACATTTTCTAACTCAAGTCAAATTAGTTGGCTGCCTGCATAATGACAACTTGTCTTACATCATTGGCCTAATAGAATTTTCTATCTGGCTGCTTTGGTCCCAAAAGTAGGCAGTAATTTATTGCAGCAAATTTATATACACCTGGCAAAAAGCACAGCTAAGTAGTATGTTATTCCAATTATGTTCTCTATATAAAAGGTGCCCTTTACTCAATCAGGTGACTAACTATCGACTTTTGATATTTATTTCCGATCTCCCTCAATTGCTGAGAATACAAATCTCAAAGACTTCAAAATTCCCTCATATATTTTTCTGTCTAGCAGACTGAATTTAGCTCCCCTCAAAGGGTTTAATGCACGCATCTCCGACCCCATAAAGTATTTATATATCTTAATCAAGATCAACAGTCGAGTCGATATAGCCATGTTCGTCAGCCCATCTATTTGAACACTCAGATCTCAGAGACTAAAATAACTAGAGACTTCAAATTTAGAATTTAGGTTTCCGTATATCTGGCGCAGATCTAGTTATTTTTATGGGTAACTGCATCCGTTTCTCCATTTGATACATTTCGATTTCCGATAGCGATAAATGTCACAACTTTTAAATGCGGAATCTTCTATATCTTCAATATAGAATATACATCAAAATTAGAAAAGGGAAATTTGCTAAGAAAATTAAATTATATTTAACAGCTGGGTTAAGGGTATATCGTAGTCGAGCTCACTCGCCAACAGCATTCTTGCTTGTTTTACATTATTTTTATTAGTGTGTTTAATTTAAAATTTAAATTAGAATTTCTGACGTTGTGTAAAATGTTGTATAATTTTCATTCAATTAAACTTAATTAACTGGTGTGCGTGTGTGCGTGTGTAGTTTGCCGCATCCTAACTGTAAACCAGTCGACAGTTGTTTGGGCATTTTGATCTTAACCCGGCCGCTGCAGAAGTTCGCCGGAAGCAGTCAGACTCGTAATTATTACCACTTACGGCTAAATACTGAAGTTTCGAGCACCAACACCAACAGCCTGAAATGTGTGCGTGTGACTATCTCCCTCTCGCACACACACTGTGTGTGCTGGCAACAAAAAGTTTTGTTAGCCACAAAAAATTTCCGTATCATGCAACCGCAACAACAACAAAAACTGCACAAACATTGAAAAGTCTTGGCCAAAAAAGAAAAAGCAATGGCAAAGTTTTTATAGGGATACATTTTTGCCTTAATACTTTCGTTGTGGTTGCCCCCATTTGTTGTTGTTGTTGTTTAGCTTCGTATTCAGCTTCTTCTTCTTCTTCTTCTACTTTGTATTTTGGCTTCTTTTGGGGGCCGCATTAAATGTTTACCTCCACCTTTGGACAAGCCATAAATCGTTGTTATGCCTTTTGCATTGTTTTCACTATAAAATCAGATCCGGCCTTGGTAATTATTTTGGACATTTCACTTTTTGTTGTTTGTTTGTTTGTTTGTTTGTTTCTCTGTTTGTTTCACGTCGTTTTTTGCTCGGTTTCTTCTTCTTGTTGTTCTTCTGTTTTTCTGGCTTATAATTTTGTGCATTTTATATTACAATTTTAATTAATGCTGCCCAAAATGGCCTTCAGCTATCTGCGCAAAACCCTCAATTAACATGACTTTGTAATGAGTTTTAATAGCTTTGGCATCAAGTTTGCAGCACATTAATTATTTCCCCAACTTAACCAAACTTCCGCCTTATTTGTCCAAACTGGAAAGCATATTATTTTAAATCTCGCTTAAATCTCGCATGGATATGACAAGTTTGATTATATCTTTCAGTGGCTGCAACAAACCGTTAATCAGTCAATCAACTTGTCGGCAATAAAATGGGGCATTTATTATGCAAATGCTTCCTGAAATTTGCCATTTAGTTGAACTTTCAACATTTCCCCTTTCCGTTTGTCCACCCCTCTGGTTATGTTTGACTCACGCAATTGTGTGCTGAAAGTTGTGTTAAGCCATTGCAAATGCTGCTTGGGCTTAAGTGATTCAATTTCCGCTTCCGTTTCACAATTTCCGTTTGCATGTTTGCATTAATATGCCTTTGATTGTCTTAAGAGATTTATGTTTACATCGCCCATTTGCCACACCCTTCCCCCTAATCTCATTGCACGCTTGTCATTTCATGTTGCGCCAAAAGCCTTAACACGATACGGAATAAATAGCAACAAATGCAACAGCAACAGAACAAGGACAACACACACACACACACACACACACACACACACACACACACACACATCTCGCTGTCTGACATTGCATTATTTATCGATAACAATTAGCAGTGATGCATGATATGCGATAACATTTATTAGCCTCGGCTATTAGATACAACAATTGGTGCCTGCTGGCCTCGGATATCCTTTATAAGACATAAAGCACAAATCCGCCATTTGCCTAATAATAAATATTAAATAATAAATATTAAATAATATATAATATATAATACATAGTAAATAATAAATATTTCACATGCAAGCATTCCATTTTCTCTGATACTAAATGGACGCATAATGGAAACATATAAATACAATTTTTTTTTAACGTACAGAAACCAAATAAGATTAACCAGCAGATTAACTCCGTTCTACTAGGATAACTGCTTCTCTTGATTTTTTTTTTTTACGTTTGTCCGATGAAGCCGAACGAAATTCTTTAACTTTAAACCAATTTTCATGCTCAAATAACTGATTCTCTCGCTTGGTTCTGAGCAACATTGGGAGTGATACAAATACGCGATGACAGATGCCATATACTGTTGCAAAAAAGGGGGAAAGGAAGTGGTAGTGGGATGTAGGGTATGTCGTACAGTGCCTAGCCAAGTTTGCAGCCATGTCAACACTTATCTTTATGAGTTTCCGCTTTCTGTAAAGTCATTGACATGTATTTCTCCCGGCCGCCGACTGCGGACTGCGGACTGCCGACTGCTGACTGCATACTTACAGGCTGCGCTGCTATGCCAAAAATAAACGCACAGCTGCTGTGAGAGAGCGAGACGAACATATACAAAGTGAAGAGCAGAAAGAGTGAGAGTGGAGAAGAGCAAATTCAAGAGAAGTGTGGGGAGTTAGCGAGAGACGTCAGCAGTCAAGCAACTCGTAATATTCGCGCGTGTTTATTTGCTTGTTGTGTGCACACTCTAATAATATATACATGTGTGTGGGTGTGTGGGTGTACATGTGTTTGTTTGTAGGTGTGTTGCCTATATTTCGGCATCATTTGAAAATCGTACAATAAGAACCGCTGTGTGACATCGACAAAACCCATTGCAAGCAACTGCGTCATGGAGCTTTAGCAGCTGGAACTTAACTCAACTTCACCAGGCTGGTGAGGGGGCGGGGTTTGGCACTGCTAACTCCACTGAGCTGTTATCGGTCGCAACATTGAGGTAAATAGTTGAAATCACAGCGAATTAAAAGCCATCAATTACATTTCGAATAGCAGAAGTATGTAGAAAATGGCAACGGAAATGTCTGTGTTAACACTTAAAATAGAGCACAGTAAAATATCGCAGTCAATCTTATTAGATATGGCTATGAAAATGCAAGCTTACATATTATTGTACTGATAAAAATAAGATTTTTCGCAGACATACGAATTTTATAATTCAAATCTTGTTCAAAACATAAAACATGAAATTTTTGTATTTTACAAAATCCAACTAATTATTTAATTTAAAAATGTAAGGCAACTTAATGCAATAATTTACAAAACTAATTGATTAATATACTTCTGGGTTAGCTACTCGAGTTTGTCGCCTAACAACTTAATAAGAATCTCTTCAATTTAAATGTGCTTTGATTATTTTATAAAAAAAAAAATAGTATATATGCCGTGGAAATTCAAGAGCTGCCACATGCAGTAAAAAAAAACATTAGGGCACACACAGACTCGGTTTGTGGTTGCTTGCGTCACTGGCAAAAGAAAAATGCTCGAAAATTGCCAGTAAATTTAAAGGAACTGCTTTAAGGACAACAGCTCGAGCAGCGTACACGCTTTTCACTTTTATTATCCTTTATGTGCGATTTCACACCTTCAATTGTGCATAAACACAGACATATATACAGAGCGAGCGAGCGAGGTGTAAGACAGAAAATAAGATGCCACACGTAGCAGCAAATCAAAATCTTGAATTTATTCCACATCCGAAGCGCATGAATTTCAAATTACTGTGGGAACAGCGCACAAAACCGAGCCAGTTTCACTGTGCGAGATGTGTTACTTGTTTATGGTGTTGTTGTTGTTGTTGTTGTTTGGTGGCAGGCAGTGTGTTACGTAGATTGTCCAAAAGCCTGCATAAAAGACGTGTGAACACTGACCCGGCACACACACACCAACACACATCATCTCTCTCTCTCTCTCTCTCTCTCTTTAGACAACTGTCTAAGTCAGTCACTCTCTGGTGACATTCTCGAGCTTATTTCCATTTCCATTGCAAGTCACACTGTTTGACTGGCAGCCGAAACGTGTGCAACACGTTACATGTGCCACACAAGTAGCGCGAGTGCGAGAGAGAGGGAAAGGAAAAAAAAGCAGGCAGCGCTTTAATGACTGCGCTGCGGCCGTTTCTTAACATTTTTCCTTAAACCTTTTTTCTTTTCTCAAATGCCTTTTTGGTATTATTTGGCACCTTTTTGGTTTGCCAACATGCCAGCCGGACTGAAGCTGTGGTGGTGGGGTTGGGGCGTGGAGAAAGCGGCTCATTTGAAATTCATGCGGCTACTCACTGGGTGCATAAAGCAATCAAATCAACCACAAACACACACACAGCTTCTCCAGCAGCTGACTAAAGAGTGGAAGTGGCAGTTAGAGAGAGAGAGAGAGATTGATGAAGAGGGAGCGGGTGGAGAGGCGAGGTTCAGTGTTCAGGTTTTTAGCAGCTCTTTTTCTTCCATACACGTTTCACTCGTGTAAATAATAAATAAGCTTAGCATACTTTGCGGCGCGCTCGCTAAACGTGCTAAAGGCCAATATTGGCGGCATCAAAATGCCGACTATCGATTGCAACAGCAGCAACAGCAGCAACAACAACAACAACAACAACAATAATCACAAGCAGCAGGCGCCACACCAAAATCCCATCAGAGCGAAAGTAAAAGCGAAAGCTGCCACTTGTGCAACCCTTTTATTATTATTTTTTTTTTCCTCCCTTTATTTTATTTCACTTTTTTTTCTTTTTTTTTTAGTATTCCTTAGCAGCCATGATATATGCATTGAGTTCTGGTTGAAAGGCAAAGCTGTGAAAACTCTGCCACATTTGCATGTTAAATCAGCGCAGCCAGCAAGTAGTAGCCCCAGATTAGGGGCAGGGAGGCAGTTGCGGTATTTTACGGAGTTTACGCACAGGTGAAATTTGCATTGGAGATTGGTCTAATGTGGCAAACTGATCGGTTCTTGATCTTGCCTAGATTTTACTGCGTGCTCTGCCAACCATAGAAAACTAAAACTTGAATAGGGAAAAAACAAAAAATATTTTGATTGACTATATTTAAATTAAATTTAAGTAAGTTTTTTTTTTTTCTTTCAAATCGATAGAATCGATAATCGAAATTGATAAAGCCATAATTTAAGGGATACTATCACCAAATATCGAGCTTACCCTTGCTGGTAAAATACTTTAAAAAAAAAATCCTTCAACAAATTTGGAACTACTTATTTTGGGATAAACAACATATTAAAAAAAAAATCTTAATATATTTGATGTGCGCATTCAAATAAGAAAAATTTGTGCTTTCATCAAAAAAACAACTCTCTGAAAATCAATAAATTTGACAAAGTAGAAAAGTTTTTCAAAAGGAAAAATGCTTTTTTTTTATTCCACCTTTTTGGGATTCATGAAATATTCCATCATCTCACACCAAAAAAAATACTAGTTAATTTCGACTCCTCCCATTCCGATGGGAACTGTTTGCTTCAATCAAGCAATTAGTAATGCAATTCAGGCAGCGCCATCTGTAAAACTGTGAGAAACTCGAAAATTGGCAATGGCCAAAAAAAAAAAAAATCAACGTTGCAAATAAAATGGCAAACCTCTGCAGAAAAAATGCAGCAAATCAAGGACACAGATTGAGGCAGATTTGAAGTGTGTAATACAAGCAGAAATCAAATGCTGCAAATGGCTGCTGCTTTTGGTGTTGGCGTTGCCAATAGCCAATTTGTCCATTCATTAATTATTTAGTAAGCAAAGAAAGGAGAAATTTGCCACAAACAGAGACGGCAGCGGTTGGAGGCGTGGCACGCGTTCGTGCTTGCTAAATTATTGACAGTTAATTAATTGAATCTGTTCGACGAGTTGCAGCAAAAAGAGCAGCAGTATTATACCCCCCCCCCCCTGGGGTGTGGGCGTGGCATGTGGCATGTGAAAAAAGTTTAAAGTACAATTGTGGCAAGAGTTGCTCAATTAATTGTTCGGCCAACGGAAATGCTGGCATTTAGTTACAAACTTGTCTTTGGTCAGCTTGCAAGTGGCAAGTGGCAAGTTGCAAGTAGCAAGTTGCAAGTTACAAGTAGTAAGTAGCAAGTTGGCAAAGACTTGCAACTAGCGCATAAAGTCATTAAAGTTTCAATTTGATTTGGCGTTCTCTCTCTTTTTTTCTTTCTCTCTTTCTCTCTTTCTCGCTCTCTTTATTTTTACGGGTAATACTGGAAAATTAATACGTTTGTTGGCATACACACACACACACACACCCACACACACACTTTCTCACTTAAAGTTCTTATGCTACTGATTAGTGGCAACTTGTGAAAATGCTTCACTCAGCAAAAGCCGCAACGCTAGAAATCAATTTTGTGGCATGGCAAACAGAGGATTTTTGTGGCTTTCAGTTATCAGTCAAAAACACGCGCCACTCCCACCTAAGCTGACATTTTCATTTATGCCACAGCAGCAGCAACAAATACAAAAACACATTACAATTTTTGCAATTTATTTATTTATTTATATTTAATGATTTACTAAAATCTAGTCAAAATTATGAATCATTTTTATTTATTATTTAAATTAATAATTCTATTTACCAGTTTTTATATATATTAATAATTAATTTATTTACTTTTATTATTATATATTATATTATTATGTTATTTACTAATTAATAATGATTTTTAGATATACATAATTTATTTATTTCACAATTATTGCAATTAATTTCGAAAAGGAAATAAATTGTTTTTTGATTTCGGGGCGTATTTCTAAGAATTCTGCTTTGGCATTGCTCATTTTGGCTGCTTCTTGCGAATCCATGGATTAAAATTAACTTTGAATTATTTTGTGATTGCATTTTGCGATGCTCGTTGTCGACTTGGTCGTTCTACGTGGTTGCTACCCCGCTCCCATTGCTCCGTTACTTGGAGCCGCAAGAAGCCGCAATGAGGAGCAAACTGTGGGGCGGGGTTGCCAAACAGATACGCTTACCCAAACCCAAATCCAAACCCAAATCCAAACCGATACCCAAACCGATACCCATACTCACACTCGAATTCACATTCACATTCACATCGACACTCAAACCCTGGGATGATTGGTCACGTGCCTGGCGCACGGGGCAGGGGCCTTCAATTCGATGTGATTGCTTTGTATCGATTACAAAATGCATTACAACATTGCCACATGATAAATAACATCGAATGGGCGGTTTTTGGTTGGTTGCGGAGAGGGGTGTTTTGGGGGAATGGGGGCGCGGTGACAAAAGCGTGTGTCGATACTTTAAATGAATGCAATCAATAAACGACTAGATTTAAATGTATCCTTTTTGTTACTGATTAGAAATAATTTATCACTGAAGATTAATCATATATAAAACCTGAAATATGCCCAACAATTAAAATATATATATTAAATTGTTAATGAAATAATATTAATATCCATCATTCAACTAGCAACTTTTTATTTTTATGCTGCACTTGACCAACAATTGATTAAATGTTTATTTGATAGAAAAACGCAACTGTGACTAAAAAATAAATATGCTGATTAAATAATCCAAATATGAATAATTTAATGCTTTTTTTTTATTGAACTATAAAATAAAGTTTGTTTTTGTTTGACTTAGCCAAGCAAAAGCAAAATGCGCTTGAGAAAATCACTGAAAATATTCTGCAACTTTTGACCATGTTCAAATTTGATTGATTTTCATGACAAAATCTAATTTACTAAATATGTCAAAATGTGTTTCTATAATTAATTTTCCAAGCAACTTATTATTTGAAGTTTGTGCATATTCAAGTTAACAATTATATTAATTTCTACGACAATAACAGATATCACAAAAATTCAATAAATATATTGCAAGTAAAAAAAAAAATTACATTAATTTTGCACTGTAATAAGAGATTTTATAGAAATTCGATAAATATGATTAACTAAACAATTGCAGCAAACTTGGCGTCACTTCATTTATTGCCATTTAGTTTGTATAAATATTTAAGTTTACATGGAATCGCTTAAGATTAGCGACACTTTATAGTTTGTATAAATATTTAAGCTTAACATATTATTTTACAACATCAGCGACACTTAATAGTTTCTATAAATAATTGCACTTAATATGTTAGTTTTATTTACGCCAGACCAGATTAAATGACATTTCCAAATGAGCAGAATTCAGAGTGTCCAATTTGTTATTATTAATAACAAATGAAATTGATGCCAGACAAATGCACAGCACTTTTCTGGATAAGTACTCCAAAAGGCAATGTGTCAGTGGTTGTTGTTGTTGTTATAGTTGTAGTTGTTGTTGTAGTTGTTGTTTTTATTTTACTTGCGATTATTGCTGCTCTTTTCCATTGTTGTCATTTGCCATGAAACAAAAATAAAATGCAAAAACGTCAATTTGTATCAATTTACACTTTATATAAATAAATATATATACATGTATATATATATATATATATATATATATATAGAGAGAGAGAGATTCTCGATTCGTTGTTTACTTTTGCATTTCAATTGCTGCTTATTGCACGCAACTCTCAATAAATGCCACAAAAAGCCGCACTTAAGTTGGCTTCATTACAAATGGGAATTATTATTGATATAAGTGGTTTTGGTCGTCTCTGTTTGGCCTGTGCCCCTGTGTCCCTGTGTGTGTCATGTGTACAGCTGCAACAACACGGAGCAACTTGGCCAAACTCTTGGGAGACGCTTTCTCTGCCCTATTTTGGGGTAGAACTCGGAAGAACTTAAGACATTGCCACAACGTGCCCAAACTTTGGTGATGCTTGGACAAGTGCCTGTCACACGCATCCTCTAGCCAGAACCACAATACAAACCACTAACAATACACACACACACACACACACGCACACACACAGCTGCCCCCTCCACATAGTGTCACTTGTGTTGCTTAAGTATATTATACTGGCATAAAAGTGTCATTGGCATTTAATGGTAGGCGATTAGTTGCATTAACTTGACCATAAGCATTGCCACAATCACCCCTCCAACACCTACCCCATCTCCCCCTCTCCCTCTCTCTTGAAGTGCTTAGGTAATTGATTAGTTTGAAGGGATGATATGATTGAGTTTATATATTTAACACTCAATCATTTATTGGAGTTCAAATTTGGCTACTTTTTTATGTTTTTACTTTTATCTTGTTTATATGTTTTTTATAATTATCATCAAGTAATTATTTCATGTGCTCTACTTGGACTTTTTATTTATTTATTTGGCCTACTATTTTTATAATTTTATTATGGCTTTTTTTTTTGTTTATTTTGTTTATATGTATTTTATAATTATTATCATCAAGTAATTATTTCATGTGCTCTACTTGGACTTTTTATTTATTTATTTGGCCAACTCTTTTTATAATTTTATTATGGCTTTTTTTTTGTTTATCTTATTTATATGTATTTTATAATTATTATCATCAAGTAATTATTTCATGTGCTCTACTTGGACTTTTTATTTATTTATTTGGCCAACTATTTTTATAATTTTATTATGTTTTGTATTTGTTTATCTTGTTTATATGTATTTTATAATTATTATCATCAAGTAATTATTTCATGTGCTCTACTTGGACTTTTTATTTATTTATTTGGCCAACTATTTTTATAATTTTATTATGTTTTTTTTTTTGTTTATCTTGTTTATATGTATTTTATAATTATCATCAAGTAATTATTTCATGTGCTCTACTTGGACTTTTTATTTATTTATTTGGCCAACTCTTTTATAATTTTATTATGGCTTTTTTTTTTGGCTCTGGATTCAGTAGGAGAGTTTCAAACTCAGAGAACGCTGTGATCTCTCCGTGAATTCGATTTTCTCTCTTATTAATCACTAAATATTTATATAAATAAAAGTCACATAAAACAAATTCAGCACATTTTTGATGTCCTTCTAAATGAAATATATCAAAAATTGATTGAAAGGCAACACTAAATTTTACTACTTTGATATACTTTAATCTTTCATCTACTATAAAATTTTTTTAAGAGTTGTAGAACAATTTTAATTTCCTACTTTAAATGGGATAATTGTTTAAAGCCATCGAATTTAAGTTGTTTTTTAGTTTCAAGTTTTCGAAATGTTTTTCTTTACTTGCAATGTCAAATAATAATATTATATATAATAATAATAAAATTGTGTTTAATTTAATGGCATAGGGAATTTGGAAAGTCAATATCGAAGTAGATATCAAATACATAAAGTTATAAGGATATCAAATCCGATTACAGACTTCAACTTCAACTTCAACTATAAGTATAAATTTAAATTGCCTGGCAAGTTTCGAGGACAAGAATCGACTTTGCAACGTCGCAAAACTTATTGAAAACTCATAAAATCCATAAAGTTGCAAAAGTGCCTTTGCCAGTCGCAAGAGTGCCACAGTGTGTGTGTGTGTGTGTGTGTGTGTGGCATGAGTCGATGAGTAGGAGGCGTGGCAAAAGCCTTAACTTGTCACAAAAGCCGCATAAAATAAATAAACGCAAACGGTGGGCATGTGGCGAGGGCGAGGGGGGGCGATGGCTGAACGCATTAGGGGTAGTTGGCAAGGGGTAGCAAATGGGATAACCTGAAACACATTATGCCAATGCGATAAGGCCGCCGGCAAGCGAAATTGTTTTTGGCCTCGTTTTCATCTTTTGCCGTCATCGTCTTCTCGTTGCAATGGTTTTTGCTTTTGTAAATCATTTAACACGCCTTCGATTTTTATTTTAATGGCATTGCCGGAAAGTTTTTAATGGCCAACGCAACGCTAACAACTACAGCAAACAACAACAACAGCAACAACAACATTAAGCAGAAATAACTTTGGTTTGGGCCCACTCGTTATGGCCATCGATAATATGCGCAGCGTTCGGCTAAGTGGCAAGTGGCAAGTGGCAACTGGCATCGACACATCAAAGTCCGTTAATAGCATGCCACACTCAAGTTGTTCTTGCCAACTCCCAGACTGATATATGATCCCGTTAAAGTGTATTAAATTAAATAAAAATAAATAATAAAAAAATTTAATTCAGTTCTTAAGATTTCTAATAACCAAAATTCAACAAATCGAACTAAAGCACTAAACTTGAATTAAGGTTTAGGCCAAATTTGGAGATTAACGGCGATAAGCATAAATAAATGAATTATCTGGAGACGGCTTAAATGGCCAAAATCCAGCCAATTTGTCATTAAAGCGAAGCAATAAATTTGAATTGCTGGCACATTTGTGGTCAAGTGTCAACTTGTTTGTTGCCTTTCAGCTTGAATATTTGATATGCACAGGCGTTAAATGTTAGCGGCGATGTCATCAGGCAGATGCCTGAATCCTGACTACTGAATCCTGACTCCTGCATTCTGAATCCTGACTCCTGCAGGTTGCTGTGTAAAACTCATGAAATCACAATGCATGCAATGTGTGCTGTGTGTGTCTCTGTGTGTGTTAATGATAATCATGAATATTATGCTGCTTGTTTGGCGTGTGTATGTGTGTGTGTGTGTGTGTGTGTGTTTGCCTGTTTGCCCAGCACAATGCTAATATGCTGAGGCAGCGTCCCGAAAAGGCAAACCGCCAAGCGCATTGCCTAAATATTTGATTAGCTTTAGCTTTTCCTCTAAAAGTCGTCCTTTTATTTTTAACGTTTCTTTTTTTTTTGCTTGTGCGCAACTTAATTAAAGTTAAACAAGCAGCTAATCAAATTTTTATTATATAGTCTTAGCCAGGCCGCACCTCGTCAGCCAACCTGCTGCTCCAGTTAACTAAACGTGGCTAATATCATTTTAAAAATGCATGCTCATGTGTGTGTGTGTGTGTGTGTGTGTGGGTCTGTCTAGGGTGGCTTCAAAAAAAACTATTATAAGCCCCAGACATAGTCTGGCCGTTTGCTAAATATTTGTTGTTGTTTCCCTTTTTTTTTTATTTACTTTTGTTTGTTTTCTTTTTTACATGCATTCTCCGCGCTCATAAAAAAATAAATATTTGCTTCTATATAGTTGCATATAACTTATGGTAGATATTAATTCCCATTCGTAATACGATCCATAAATAAGTCTGTTCACTTTTATTGCTTTTGGTATTATTTTTATATACAATTTTGTATATATATATTTATTTATTTTAATATGCTGTCACAAAAAAATAATTAAAATGCAATTAATTGTTTATTTATTTATTTTTTTATTTATGCAACTGTTGAATATATAAATATGTGTTTCCCTCGCCCCAGATTAATGTGCAGTTGTCGATGTATTTAGTGCTTGTTACAGGGTATCCTTTGGCAGGACATTTGTGCCACCAGATTTGTATTTGTTTTTTTAACCACCCTTTTGATGAGATTTATTTTTCCTCCACCAGAAATATTTTGTGCATTGAAAATGCTTATGCGTTGTGTGCGTCTTTGGTGCGTGGCTTCAGATTATTATGGATGGCCACGCCCTCTGGTTGGCCCATGGCCAACGATGTTGCAGTGCCCGATTCCATTATCCAGCTGCCGAAACGTTTTGGTGGCAGTGCCACGCCGAGCGGCGAATAGGAGCTAAGATTTGGGCAGCTATTTCTTTGCGGCTGTGTGTTGATTACGATCTGCGGGTTTGGAGTTAAATGCGCCATCTCAATATCCACAGCCGGGATTTGTTCTTTTTTGTTGTTGTTGTTTTTGTCGCCGCAGCAGCCACAAAAAAAGTGCAGACACATTTTGATGAGTAACTGAGATGAATGGATAAGATTGGGAATTAGGAATGTGCCAGATAAGTGCGAATTAAAAATTAATAAAGAAACAAATTGAAATTAAAATTGGGTTAGAAATATAAAATAATAATTAAGGATCAAAACCTAAAAATGAAAAATAGATTAAATCTGTGTCAAATCAGACACAAGCCGATTGGGAATAAAATAGAAATTTAAATTGTGTTAGAAATATAAAATAAAAATTAAGGATCAAAACCTAAAAATTAAATATAGCTCAAAAAACTCAACTTACCAGAATTAAGATGAACATAAATGATGAGTGTCTCCTGTGTCTCTGTCTCTGTCTCTATCTCCGTCTCTGTCTGTGAATAGTGTTGACTGGCAATGGACAATCAGAGCTGGCTAATGTTGCAAGTCTGTTGTTCACTTCAAACTTTTTAGACAAGAAGGATTTCTCACAATAATAAAAAAAACTGCTAAGCAACAAGACTTGAGTGCTGCAAGATATAATGTTCCGTAGCTGTGGCAAGTCGCGACTGTTGCATGCTGTCGTCGCTTGGCACCGTTTTATATAGTTTCCACCGATAATAATAATGTAAACAAAATCGATTAACGCTTAACTGGAAATTTCTGCCGGTGCTCGGCTAAAACGGTGAGCGAAAGCAAAAATTAAAAATTAATAATAATTAAAATGAGCTGCAAATTTCTGATCTGATTGCAAAATACAAAATAATTTTGTTTCAATATATACAATAATTTAATTACGTGAATATTATTAGTAAATCACAAATTTAAATTATATTTCAAATACATTTAAAATACATAAACCTGTGGCACAAGGTAATTCAAATAAAATTAAAATTTTCGTCCTTTTGGAAAAATCTATTTTGTGTTTAATAATATAATTTGAAAACTGGTTTTATTTTTGTTCTGACGATGATATCTCGCAAAACTTGCGAGTTTTGTTGCTGCCACGAATTAAAAGCAAATCTCAACTGCATTCAGCATGGCTGTAAAAAGACAACTGGCTTAAATAAATAAAAATAAATCAAATAAATTTAGCAACTTTCGAAGCTATTTAAAACTGAACCAAGCGGAAGGAAATCCATTCTTGACCAGTATTAATAAAAATTAACACAAGAATAAAAAAAGGCAATGAAAAGTCGCAGTTATATTAAAATAAGTGGTTTATTTCGGTTTTTTTTTATAATTAACAGAATGTGAATCTTAAATTAAAATTGTTTTTTATTCAACAATTTTTATTTTTTTTGTGTATAATGTAAATCTAGTAAACACAACTTGTCTAATAAGAAAAAAAGTCCAATTGAAATGTTGAATGTGTCTCTAATTTACTGTGGTGCAAATGCCTGTTTTTCTACGTATTTTGCATAAATATTTAATTTAATTATACTTCGTAATGCGTCCATTCAAAGAACCCAATCCGGCCAGGCCTGTTCATCATGAAAGCCATTGAATTGAGGGTGGCAATGTGTTTTGGCATATTATGTTACCAATTTGCAATTTGCAATTTGCAATTTGCAATTTGCCATGACAAATGCGTTGACAGACGATGCGGTGCTGAACGAAGTCTTCAATTTCACTGCTAGACAAAAACTAATTTGTCATTTTGATTATACACTGAATTTGACCATAATTTTTGTTGTTTGGTTTTTGTTTTTGTTTGTAATTTTAGTTCACATCAAAGTGCAACATTTTGTCTTTGATTTGGAATTTTAATTTGTCGTGCATTTTCAGCTAATTGGATTAATTGGCGTCGTTGTCCAGGTCCACAGTCGTAAAGATTTGAATTTCATTTTTGAATATGACTCTCGAACAAAGCTGCGTGGCGCTGCCGACGGAAGGAACTGGTGGCAGTCGGTCTGGATGCACATCAGCGCAAATCGTAATGTGCTCGAAATGCGCCGGAGAATGCGAGCGGCGATTTGTAATAGCTGCTGCTGCGCCCTTTGCACGTAATACTTCCGCAATTATCTGCGGTCCCATATCCAGCTGCAGCACCGGCTGTAACTGCTGCACCATCATAGTTTCGGGCTCGGGCTGCACAATTTTTCTGAGTGTGGGCGGCCGGTATTCCCACAGATCATCCACGGTTTGCTCATCGTCCTTATGCCACCCAAAGCAGAGGGCAAAATCTGGGCAACAGAGAAATTTGTGCATTGCTCAGCGGACGGGCTACGACTGAGCGCTATTTTATACCTGTGCGTACCAGGGGCGGCTCAGGTGTATCAGCTGTTTTTCCGATCGACAACAGCTGTTTTTCTGATCGACATCAGCTGTTTTTCTGTTTATACCCTGAAGCCCTTTTAAAATGACTAAAAGTGAATGGCATTGCGGTTTTGTGCGAATGTATGAAATAGGCAGAGGGAAGCATCTGCGACCCCATAAAGCATATATATTCTTGATCAAGATCAACAGCCGTGTCAATATAGCCATTTCTGTCGGTCTCTCTGTATAAAAATGGTGAACTCAGAGACTAAAAGTTTAAGGGACTTGCAAATTTATAATATACGTTCTAGCTTATCCGGCGCAGATCAAGATCTATATTTTATCATATACTTTCTTTGATTTTTGATATATTTGGATTTTTCGATAGCATTAAATGCGACCATTTTAAGAATCTTCTCATTAATACATAATATTTATATTTATATCTAAATTGTTATGGTCAAAAATATATTCGAATATTTCTATCAGCAGCCGCAAGCATTTTCTTTCTTTTTTTTTTGTGTTTTCTTCATAAAATTAGAATATACTTAACAGCTGGGTCAAGGGTATATCGTAGTCGAGCTCACTCGACTACAGTATTTTTGTTGTTCATTGATTCAACTAATTGTCTTGCCGTCTAATACAAATTGTTTTCTGTTTATGATATGACGCGATCACCTTGAATCGTCTCTATTTTCCGCTCTGTGTGTGATTTCATTAAAAAAGAGAATTGGAATTTTAGCAGTTCCTCAAGCTGGGCCCGCTGACAGCAACCTGACCGGCAGCATCTGTTGAATTGTGTGCAAAATCTCTGCCACAAACTGTTTCAATTTCAATTAGCATCGCTGGCTAAGGAAGGGGACCAAACGTAATTTACATTTTTCGTTGCCTACTTTTGTGCGCCAAGAAATGATATACATACACCCCACCCTGCCCCGTCCCCAAAGTTTGCCTCTAATGAGTTTTGCAATTATGCAAAGTTGAAAATAATTACAACAGCAGCTCAAACAGAGAACAACAAAAGGGGAGCAAATTCAAAACAGAATGAATAAAGCAAAAAATGAAGGAAATATGCAAAAACTGAGATTATAAGTATCCCTTACTTAACGGCAGCAATGCGATGATAAATTCACCCTCAAACAGTACATTCCCCCCACAACCCCCACCCACTATAGCTCAGCTCAGTTCTTTGGCACACACAAAGGAAGGTCCACTTGAATGCTAAGTTATTATAATAAATCATATTCATTCCATTTTCAGCTCGAGATCATTATTAAAATGCATATTCATTTTATTTTGTATTTTTCAACTGTTTTAAAACCCTTTTATTGTTCCTGCTGTGCGAATTATATTTATTATTATATTTAAATTTATATTTATATTTATATTCATATTTATATTTATATTTATACTTATATTTATATTTATATTTATATTTATATTTATATTATATTTATATTTATATTTATATTTATATTTATATTTATATTTATATTTATATTTTTTATATATTTATATTTATATTTTTATTTATATTTATATTTATATTTTTATTTATATTTGTATTTATATTTTTTATATATTTATATTTTAGTCAGCTTAATTTATTTCTGTATTAAAATAAGCTAGTTGCAAAATTAGTTGTATTTTAAAGGTATCTTAAATAAAATATAAATAAAATAATAATATTAACAATATACATATTTTATTCTGCTTTATTTATTAATTATTAATATTAATTTAAAAAAAAGCGCATTTTTCAGTCAGCTTGATAAATTTTGGATTTTAAAATGCTCTTAATATTTTCGGCAGGAAAGCTAGAAAAATATCAATGTCATTTACAGGCCTTTGGGGACTGCTTTTATCAGTTGTGTGTTGTGAATCTGTGTGTGTGTGTGTGTGTGTATATTTTGGGGCTTGTGCGGGAGACTTGTTCATTGTTGCTGCTATCCGTTGTTGTGTGTGCTATGTAATGTTAGATGTTTGTTTCGTGTATGTGATGCGTGTGCCTTGTTGCTGGGGCGCACATCATTGTGGTTTTGCTTGGCCTGCCACTGGGCAGACTAAATTGAGTACATTTTTGTAGCTGCTACTGCTGCGGCTTGTTATTGTTGTTGTTGTTGTTGCTGTTGCTTTTGTGTTTGCTTGTTTATTTGGCTTTGGTCTCATGGCTGTCAAACCAAGCGCATAACCACAACACACACACAACACACACAAACACACACAGAGACAGCAGAGATGCGAGAGAGTCAGCACCAGCCAAGTGGCCCCTTGTTGCACGTTTGTTGCTTGCCACGTAGCTATTTTCAATTTGTGTTGCATACTTTCGAGCGTCTCCCAACTAATGCAAAAACTTAAGCCGCCAACTACAAATCTCATTGAGTCACTTTCTGTCCTCCTTTTTGTTTTTTCGCCATGTGGTTTCCTTATTCGCTTTTGGCTGCTGCCACAGCTGCTCCTGTTTTGCCACCAAATACGTGGCGCTGACCAGAACTTGCCCCGCTTGTGATTCAACCCCAAAAATTTTTGAACCCTTTTCGCTTTTATCTGGTTTCTGTGGCTGCTTTGCCTGCTCGATCCGCTCAAACATTCCCGCACTTCAGCCCCATCCCCCTTGTTGTTGCCTCTGTGGTTTTGCCCACTTGATGTGTATTTAATTAACGTTAATTGAAATTGATTTATGTATGCAGTGTGCGTACGTTCCTCCTTTCCTCCCCCCCCTTCCCTTCCCTTCCCCTTTCCCCTCATCCACACGCAATTGCCCAGCATTACGCTGGATACGCTCAACGCTGCTAACCAAAAATGATGCTGCGTTAAATTTGTGGCAAGTTCTTGAACAAATTTTGCTGCTTCATTAAATTGATTAGCCAAAAACCCGAATTCCTGTTTTCTGTTTTTTTTGTTACTAATTTTAGTCAAATTAATGCATTCAAATTGAAAATTTGTTTTTCTTCTTCAGAGAAAATATAAAATAAAAAAAATAAAAAAATCTGCACCAAATGGTTTTTCAGGGAAAGCACAGTTTTTCAGAGATTTGAAGAGATTTCGATAGCGATTGCAATAATTTTAGAACATGCATTTGGAATTGATTGAATTTTTATATTTTATTTTATATTTTATTTCTATACATAAATTGTAGTTATATAAAAAGTTTATCTATTTCACTCACTAAAAGATGATTGGAAATGGAGAGCAGAGATTTTAATAAATAGTTGTGGCTCTGCAAATTGCTCACAAAATGAATTGCAAATATTTCAGCATTTTTGGCATTTCGAGGTTTTGCTGGTTGATGTTACCAATTTGATTTTTGATGTAAAAACTAATCAAATAAACGCACAGCAGCAGAAGTTGGGCACATCAAATTAATGTGCAGAGCCTGAATAAATGCAATGGGTTTTTGCGCAATTTCCACATCATTAATTCTTTTCATTTGGCCAGGCCAACAAGCGCAGCAACGCGTAGCAATTGTTGCCGACTAACTGAAGCCAGTCAACACACCCTACCCCCTGGCCCCCCTTCTCTTCAGAGGCACAGCGGCAAGAATACATTAAAAGTGCTTCAGTAAACACATGTGAAAATTGTTGTTGCTGTTTTCGGCTGCTTTTATGTTGATTTAATTAGAAAACGCAACATGAGGCAACTTTTGTTGGAATCTTTTTTATGGCATAATTTTAGGGGCGGCATGCCGAAAAACCCGCAAAATAAATCGAAAGCACAAAAGACAATAAAAACAAGACAAGAGAATAAGCAGCGGCAGGCACCTGCATCGACAAAGAGCAACCCGTATCTACAGTGGAGACTCGTAAATTCGGAAATGGTATTTTATGCGTGCGCAAATAAATGTATTCCATACTTGTTGGCCTCTTTGGCAAAGCATAAAATCAACAACAACAACAACAACAACAACGGCAACATCAAATGTTTCTTGCCAGCTACTTTGCCAATAAAATCACTCATACGACCTGGAAACCATTTCTTACAACACATACGCATACATTAATTTATTTTGTGCTTTTACTCTGGAATTTGGCTCATTTTTTCTACATCTCTTCTTCTCTTTCCCTCTCTCTTTACAGGTGAGTTACACTTCCATTGGCCAATAATTGAATTGGCCCAAAACTGAAATTTATGCAGCAAATTGTGGTAAATTGTATTTTTTCTAATCTTTTATTTTAATAAAATATTACAAGCAACTTGCATACATATTTATATAGTATAAAAGTAAAGATATTTCCACTCATAAATGGTAACTAAAATTTCGACTCATAAATGATAAATAAATACTTTCTAGCAGAATAATATAAATTATTATCAAACTAATCGCAAACAACTGCCAAAAACAAAAAAAAAAAGAAGAAAAAACAAAAAAAAAAACAAGAAAACAAAACAAAAACAAAATCGGAAACATTTTCGTGTTTGGTGTTTTTGTTGTTGTTGTGTTTTCTAATTCCGGGCAACAATGAAACGTTTTCTAGAAATTTTCCTAATTATGCGTTGGCTGCACGTACGCACCCTGAGTGGAATGGGCTGGGGTGGGGTGGGGTGGTGTGCTGCGGGGGCTGTGTGAAACAGATTTGCAAATGGCAACACGCCTCGCAACATATTCTTACCTTTTGCCTACTGCCAAGTCAATGGACCACAAAAACAACAACAACAACAACAACGAAACAATGGAGTCAATGGGGAGGCGGCAAATATTTCAAATTGCAGTACCGCAAAAAGCAAATGCGCTATGTAAATTTTGTGTGCTGACAACAAAACCCTAAAAGCTCAGTTGCCTGCCAAAACCACCTCTAACCTATACACACACACACACACACGTATATACACCTAACATTCTGTGATTAACAATTACAAAACAGCAGCAACGAAAACAGAAACCTCAGAAACAAAAAAAACACAGCAAATAAAACGCCAGTTTGCTTGTGGTGGGAGGGTGCAGGGGAGTTTCTGCTAGGGGGTTTCTGACAGTGGGAGGAAGAGGGAGCGGGAGCGGTAGCGGGAGGAGTGAAAGCGTTGTGTATCAGCCTTGGCATTTGCTGGCGTCCGCTACGTGCGTTGCCATAAGCAATTTAGCTAATTTTCTACAACGACTAACGCAAAATAATCGAAGCGTAAGATAACAAAAACAGTTCTGCTTGCCACGCCTCCCTTGCCACCACTCTTTGTCGCAAAGTAGCTAAAAAAAAAAAAATAATAATAATAAAAAAAAAACACATACAAAAACAAAAAACAGGCAGTGGCAGGGCCAGGACAGGGGCAAGCATTGGCAAGAAGTTTTGGCCAGGACTGGCATCCTCACTCGACCAGATTTGGTAGTTGTTACATGGGATTTGTTTTGCGGTTGTTATTTGTGCCACATGCCCCTCAGGCAGTTGGCCAGCTGTGCTACGCATTACCATTTACAATGCTGAATCTCACTTGTGTTTTTTTTTTTTTTTTTTTTTTTTTAAAGCAACCGATTCTACCACAATTTTGCCCTGCCCCAAAAAGCATGATGTGCCAAAATCAATTGTCTCAGAAATTTGGAATTTAGAAATAGTTAAAGTTTAGCGGTTAATAAACTCTCGTTTTTTGAATATGAAGAATAATTCAACTGCAATTAAAAACTAGAATTCTCTCGAAAATCGTGCCGAAAAATTCTTCCTTTCAATTCTTGCTTGCTCCGCAAATATTTAATCGAATTATAATTTTGGCTTTAAAATTACATATTTTATTCGGACTGCATTTGTTTAACACTTCATTTTAAATTTATAAATTCTAATTTATAGTTTTAGAAGTTTCTTTGTTATTTTTTTTTTCTATTTTGATTTTGTTAATTTTGTGGAAAGTGCATAAATATAACAATAAATGTAATGCTCTGTTGCCTTGACAAGATTGGGGGAGACTGTCAGCCTTGCCCCGTAGCCCCCCCCCCTGCCCCTTCCTCGAATAGGTCGTTTAATAATCGTTGCATTGCTGCAAAATCTTGTCGATGAAGTTGCTGAAAATCAAATTCGACATTTTCACATATATTTTGTTTCTTGTTTCCCCACTTGCTAAAGCCATTTAAGTGAATTTTAAATAACGCCTCAAGCTATTCCCAGACCAAAATCAGTTCGAGTCCTTCACTCTTGCCATGTTTTTCTGTAAGCGTGTGCGAAAGTAAATTAAATAAATTTTACAGAATTGGCGTTGGCAAGAAAAATGCGCTTATTGACTTGAAACGGTTGCGCATAAATTGTGCTTGTGCAGCTGCTGCTGCTTTGGCTTAGTCTCCAGTCAGAGCCAGATTGTTGGACAGCTGCAGAAATTCTCGGTTCACCTGTCTCTGTATAAATTAACTGCAACTGTCGGTTGCTTTTTCTCTCTCTCTCTCTCGCTGCCATCCTTTTATCTGCCCGGACCAGTGTGACAAGGTGTGACAAATGTTCGGGCTTCAAGATTTGCGGATGAAGTCCCTGACAGTTGTCTGTCTTGAGCCAGGGAACGAGGCAGAGACACTTAAATTGATTAGACTCCATTACTGTTATGCAGTTGGCCACCCAAGGCACAAAAACTGACCATTTTGGAGAATGAAACAAATGTTTTAAAAATATACTTTATATTTAGCATAATACATACATTTTATAAAGATTTTGAAATCTGCTGCAATGAATAGATCAATCTATTCTTGGATATATTTGTTAGATATGGTTTTGTTGTAAATAGTAATTATAATAATAATTTAATAAATTAAAAACAGTTACAAAATTATTTACATAATTTTTTATTTGGCAATACTCAAACAGTTAACATAGATTTCAAAACTTGAAACTCAATTTGTTGTCAAACTTACTCTTTTTCTCTCACCATCTCACTTTTTTTCTCTGTTTCTCTCAGTCTCTTTCTTGGAAAAAGAAATTATTGTTTTAGAATTATATTTAAATAAAATATGAAAACCCATAAATAAATAAACCATTAATATAAATATAGTTTTTAGATATAAAAATAGTAATAATATTGATAAATGATAAATAAATAGATAAAATAATAATTTGAATAAATTAAAAGCAGTTACAAAATTATTAACATTATTTTTTCAGCCTTCGGCAATACTCGAACAGTTTAATATAAATTATAAAATTTGATAATCACTCAGATGACAAGCTTTCTATTGTCTTCTCACACTCTCACGATGTCAATTTCTATCTCTCTCTCTCTTTCTTATGCCTTTGTCATATTTGCTGAGATTCCATTGAGTTGCTTTGCCACCTTCGTCCGCAATCACGCAGCCAGCTTAAGCACGTCCTCTCTCTCTCGCTGACGCCCTCTCTCTGTGTGACTATCTTATAATTGCATAGGCGAGTTAGTACTCATTAAAACCGTTAATCGCTGCGCTGCGCAGTCGTTTCGATTACGCTTTTATGTGTTTTGCATTTGAAGGACTTTACTTTTAATTCGTTGCCAAGGGGATGAGGCGTGGCAAGGCGAGGCGAGGCGAGGCAAGGCATCGCAACTGGGGTACGCAAACCGATTTGCATAAATTTTCGCGATATTATAGACCCAAGCTCTTCCATCCAACTCGCCCCCCCCCCCCCCCCATTTTCGTCTGTGAGCGTGTTTGGAGTCCTCTCCTCGCTGGTCCACAAAAGCCGCGGGGTCGATGTCGCTGACACCAGAAACTGGCTGCTGAGCCAGTCCAAAAAAAAAAAAAACAAGTGTATTTTAGCAAAGCCAGATAGCGAGCGTGCGAGAGAGAGAGAGAGAGGAAGAGAGAGCATGCACGACTAAGAGTTACCCAGTTTGCTGCAAATGCAAACAGATCCGTTATTTGCACTGCCCCAAATTGCTGTTGATAAGCTAAATCGATGAACTAAAAAAAAGTATTGCATTCATATTTCTCAAAATCGATTTTATTATAGCTGCTATATCTACTTATGCCATAATCCTACGTTTTATTCGATAAGCCCAAATCGACAATGCTAATGCTTCAAGTCAGCTAATACACCCTCTCAGCTATATGACACTAACAGGGTATACGAAAGAGATACTTAATTAAAATTTTTATTACGGAATTTTGCTTTGGTGTCGATAATTTTATGCTTATCATCGCAGCGCTGAGCTGCTGGCGGCTTGTAATTTGCAACATCAGCGCTTCACCTCCAGCCAAAAAGGTGTTCTCGTAAATAGACAAAGAAGAATGCTGGTCTATATCTTCAATAACCCCCCCCCCCCTCCCTCTGCCTCTCCACACCCCCTTCAACGACCATAACACCCACCCAGTGCTCCAACCACTTTGCTGGCAGTGCGTGCGGGCTCATAAAAACGGAAATTAAAAAGGAAAACAACTCAACAAACTCCGGGCACGGCCAGCGATAGCGACTCCGACGGGGTTTTGTTGGAGTTGGAGTTGGAACTGGTCAAGGAACTGAAGCTACTTTGGCATTGTTCTTGAATAAAAGTTGAATTGGTTTTCTTAGTTTTCTTAGTTTTTCTGTGCGCGCATTAAGGGGAAATTTCATTAAAGTTGCGACAAATGAGACAGGTTTGTGGGGGGCACACAGAGATTGGCGGGTCCGTCAGTTGAGCAGCATGTTAATTTCAATTAGATCAGTTAACGTTTTAAGAACAAACATTTTTGTTGAAGTTACGATTTAAAACATTAAATCTACAACAATTTTTTGGGTATTTGATTTTGGATCGTAAAAAAAATGCGGAAATCGAGTGTTGCGTTAACTTCACGTTTAACTGATGTCATCTTGAACGTGGCATATATGGATATTTGGTAAGCCTCTTGGTGCTTGCCTTGCATCGCTTAAGCCGGCAAAGAATCAATTATGTGCACAAAAACACCTCACGTAACGGCATATCAAGGGCCAAATTGAGGGCTGAAAAGATTCAGACACAGACAGAAACACATAATTGATATGGAGGATTTCAAGAAGTGCTGTCTGCTGCCTGTTTCGGAGATGGGCCATCGAGCACAGCCAATGGCCGCCATCAGACAAGCCCGAGCTGTCTGGCAGCAGCGATTGCCTCAGTGAGTCGCTGCCACCAAATCAATTTGACAGCCGGCCATGTGGCATGCCGCAGCGGGCAGTTGGCCAAAGAAAAAAACAAAAATAATAATAAAAACAACAAAAACAAAATCAGCCAGCAAAATGAGTTTCAATCATGAGAACGACACAATAACCGACAAACAGCGCACACGGCAACTGTTACGCCCATTACGCCACCTACACACCCACACACACACACACACACACACACACATAGACAAGAAGGCGCAGCAGTGGAAGCCATAAAAAATTTAAGCAATGCGGCATTTTACACCTTTTGCCAAAGAGATCCCACCTGAAGCTGAGATGGCGACTGAAACTCAACCCAAAACTGTAACTGAAACGTTTCCAGCTTCCCAATTTCCCAGTTACCAGTTACCAGTTACAAGTTACCAGTTCTCAGTTGGCAACTCTGGCCATCAGTGGGGCAATCAAAAGCAATGATTGTTGCACATAAAATGAAACGGTTATGTTTATCTGGCTTGCGCCCAAAAAAAGCGACTGTCTCGCAGAACCCTACTTGAGGGTGGGGGAGGAGGGTGGTGGGGGTTTGGGTGGACATCCTAAATAAATGAAATGAGTGCGCGAAGTAAATATTTAATGGCGCTATTCCATATTGAGAACCCCCCGCACAAACACCAACCACCCGCCTCTCCTCACCCACGTTCAGTGCGTGGCTAATGGACTCGCTCATTGTAAACATTTACTGTTGTTCTGCTTCTGCTTACTTTTTGAACAAGTGCAAATGTTTTGAGCTCTGCTCTGCGCAGCTCTTCTCTGCTCTGCTCTGCTCAGCTCTGTTTTTCTTATTTTGTTTTCCACTCCATTCCATTCCCTTTCATCGCATTTCATTTTATTATGATTATATTTTCAACGTGCTCTCTTTGCCTATGCTTAAATGACTTAATCTACAGTTTGCTGAACCGCTCCTGTTTAGCGTGCGACCTGCAAACGCTCCTGTGCTGTGTCAGCTCTGTGTCATCAGTCCCGTAAAAGGCAGCAAACAAAAGCCAAAGTAAATGGCATGAAAATTGAAAATGAAACGCAACACGCCGCAATTCAGGAAACAAATGGATGCCAATGCCAAAGATGGCCAACTGAAGCAAAGCGTCCATGCTGCATTTTTCCTATGCAATTTTCAGCTGCAAGAATAAAAAGAACCAACAAAAAAAAAAACAAAAAAAAAACAACGAAGCATAAAACAATGTAAAAAAAAACGTGCAGACATGTTGCAGGATGGTAAGCGATAGTTTACTAGCCAAAAGAGGAGTAGTGGTGCAGGGGTGCAGCTTGGGTTGCCGAGTATTAACCCACTGAGATGGGACTCAGTTAAACATTGGCAAGCGTTTACGCAGCGTTTTGTTTGAGCGGGGTACGCGGGTGGCCGGCCCAACGTGCCACGTGGCGCAGTGCTAGACAAATAGCTGCTGCCCTGGTGGCAACTGTCTGACAGGTGCAGCAGCAGCCAACCAAGCAAACGGAACAAACAACAACAACAACTGTGACCAACTGGAAGTCACAAAAAGCACTGGGAAATAACACTGAACACTCGTAGGGAGGAGCAGGTTGGGGGATGTTTTCTTTTCTTTGTTCCTCCAATTTACATAAAGGAAATTGAGCTGCAATGCGAGATGGCCAAAATGCAGCAGAATTCTTTGGAATAACAGGCCGACAAAGCTTGAACAAAATTTAGAAAATTGCCATAATTTGTAAAGCAATTTTTTCAATTACAGCACTAGTCTTAAAATCAATATATGTATATATATATATATATATGTATATATATGTATTTGCATCTGTAGATTTGCCTTGACCAAAAAGGTAAATATTTAAATTTACACAAAATGTTCTCAGGTGGAGGAGCTGTTGTGCGCCGTGCAGAGTGTGTGTAATGCGTGTGTGTGTGTTTCCATGGGGGATGTGTCTGTGTGTGTGTTTGTGTGGCAAGTACGCTGTATGGGTCAGTTGCAAAATGCAAGATAAATATACTCCATTTGTGTATTTGCCGCAGACATTGCCATAGAGCAGCTGCAGCTGGAGCTGGAGCAGGAGCTGCAGCGCAAGCAGGAGCATCAGACCAGTACAAAGTGAAATGGAAAATTGCAAAAGAAATTGAAAAGTTTATCCATACAGACACACAGCCACACACACACACACACACATACAAACACACACAGCCATTCACCCATACATTTTGCTTAATGAAGTTGTCCGTTTGCGGTTTTTGTTGCTTTCTGGTTTTCTGGATGGTTGATGTGCTTTGCTTCATTTCTGGGCTTTAAGTTGCGGCCCATGGCTCATGGTCCATGTTGCCTATTGCTCTTAAGTATTGCCTCCCCTCCCCTCCCCATCCCCACCCCTTAACCCATTTTTCTACATTCCACTGCCCAACCAGCAACTGCAGCATTTACCAATTGCTGAAGAGGGGGCAACAAAACAAAAGCCATACAAACATCCTAAATGTGTGTAGAATGTGTGTGTGTTTACGTGTATGTCAAAGCGAATTTTACAAAATAATTGTAAGGAAAACGTATACATTTTCAATTTAATTCCTTAATTACAATTTTTGCTTAACTTATCAATTTATTCTTTTGAGTTTAAGCAGACACAATAGAAATAAATTATTTCTTTTTATTACGAGAAAATGTTTTTTTTACAAGACTAACTAAATAATTATAAAGTACGAAAAGGAAAATCAATATTCAAATTAATGGTATTTATCTTATGAATATATATTAAATATATCAAATTTTATAATTCATATTAAACTTTTTGAGTATTGCCAAAGAGATGCCAAAATAATGTTAATAATTTTGTAACTGCTTTTAAATTATTTAAATTATTATTTTATCTATACATTTATCAATATTTGATTTATTTATGGATGTTCATATTTATATAAGTATAATTCTAAAACATTAATTTCATTTTCCAATAAAGAGAGAGATATAGAGAGAGAATATATATTAAATATATATACAAATGTTCAGTTTCACTTTAAAAATCTATTCTCCAACTGAAACAGCTGGCAAAAATAGTTAAAACTGAGCTGAGCCAGTTAACTAATTGTATTTGAAGTCAGTTATATTTTGGCTTAAATGCGCTTGATATGCTTGATGACAGCTTCCCAAATTGAGCCGGAACAAGCAACAAATTTGATCAAAAAGGGTCGCTTTGATATGCTCCAACTGATTACCGGAAAAAGATTAGGAATGACAGCTCTTCAAAAAGCGACAAAGAAGCAAACTAAGCGCATCAAAGACAATTTCCATTTTAATTTCAATTCGACATTTAAATTTCGGAATTCTGAATTTCCAATTCAAATGCGAGTTAAAGTTGAAGTTGATGTCGAAGTCGGCGTCGACTCGCGCCGAGGGACACTTAAGTGCTTGACAGGATTTGCCGGCAGGTGCGGCATTGCGGCATTTAAGAGTTTCCGCAATGGAATCCTTTCAGCTTGTATTGACAGCTGTTGTCGTCGGTGTCGTCACAGCCTCATTTCCATTACTTATCCGCCCCCTCCCCTTCCCCCCCGTTGCCATGCCAAATGCTAATGTCAATAAAAAAAAAGAAACACAACAACAGTAAAAAAAAATACAGTTCAAGGTTTTTGTAGTAGCTGTTTTGCAACGTTTTTTATTCTTTTATTCCTTGTTGATTTTCATTTTCATTTTATTTTTGTTTGTTTTTTTTTTGTTCTCTTTTAATTAAAAGAAATTAAAATGTAAATTTGCGCTAAACATTTTGTGTTTTGGTGCTACTCTTCGCCCGCCTATTGTGTGTGTATGTGTGTGTGTGTGTGTGTTGTTTATGTGTTTAAGTCTTATTAAAAAAAACACGAGCTTCCTCTGCTGTGGGGCGCTGTGGGCGTGTCGACAGCAAAGCAAAGACAACACAACTGCTGTAAAATAAACCAATGTACAAATGTACAAACAACAATTAAATGTTCACTAAGCAAACAATGCGCCATCTCAAACACATTTGGCCCCAGCTTAAGATGCCCCCGGAATATGGCATGTGGCATGCAGCATGCGGCATGTGCCATGTAAAAAATAGCAGCTGTAAGTGCTAACTGCTGTCGACTGCTGTCTGGGTGTCCCTTGACTTGAATGACTCAATTTTGAAGATAATTAAGAGCTGAGCCAACCATCAAATGTTAATTAAGATATTTCACTAGAATCAGATATGAATATATATATATATATATATATATATATATTTGTATTCGTATGAAGAAATATTATATATAAATAATTATATTTTATTCTTTTAAATATTATATTGAAATACATAATGTTTTGAAATATGTTACAAAAAATTACTTAAAACTTAGTAAAAAACAAATGATGATAAATAATTATTAAATGATGAGATAGGTAAAAAAAATGTAACAAAAAATTACTGACAAATCAGTCGATTAAAATTAAAGCAGTGGATTAGTAATAGTAGCTATATTAACTATATTTAATTTATAATCCTCATTAGAAATTATCGTCAGGTGGCAATGGTAAATTGGGTTCACCAAATTTTGTGATATTTCTACAGTTTTTGGTTTTCAAAGGCCTCTTCAAAATTGCCCAAAACAGGAAATATAACATTAGATTTACCTTAGAAACAATCTTTATTAACTGAATTCTTAAAATTTATTTCAACACTTCGTTGTTGCAATTGCGTCAATTTGTGGAAGTTGCAAGATTTAAATGGGATTGTCTAAAACTAGTGCAGCTGGAAACATGAGGAAAGTAGCATCATTTATATTCTGATTCGAATAAAATAACTGTTTTTTTTTTATGGAAAATCGTTAAATGCAACTCACCTTATTATTCAGAATGTATATTTCACGAACGAAAAGTTACATCACTCTTTGAATAGTTAACAAATTTATATAAAATTAATAAAATCAGCAAAATGAATTTTCAGTTATTAAGAAATATATTTCTGTAAGATAGAAAATTTAAACTTTATATTATTTTTATTATTTGTAAAAATAAGAAAATCTTTTTAGTTTTCAGGTCGATTTGCTAAAACCAAGCGCTTTTTTCTGCGTGTAAAACATTTATTAATTTATTAATTTGAGAAGAATCAATTTTGGCCAGCTTTTAATTTGGTTTTGTAAATGTACTCAAATGTCTTTGCCACTTTTCCAATAGCAATTGATATGATTTGCCGTTGCCGTTGCATATCCACATCGTAGTCATGTGTGGGAAAAGTTTGGTCTGCCTGTTTGTGGCACGTTGCACGTACCAAATCCAATAAGAAGCGTTTTTCCTTCGACTTTCTGTGCCAGTTGCTGTGGTCCTTAACTTATTTGGTGTTACTTTGCGGTATCATTAACCTTTAAACTTGGACGCAAACCGAGCGAGCAAAAGAAACCTAAAAAACAACTAAAAAAAAAAAGGAAAAAGGGAAATAAAATAAAATAAAATAAAAATTGTAAACTTTTGCCCTCACAAAGTTTGCTAGGGCGCAAAGTTTTTGCAGTCAGTGTCGCACACGACACACACACACACAACACACACAGACACACACACACACATACATACGCAAAAACGCGCACAAAACGTAAAATTTTTAACTTTATTTTGAGTTTTCGTTTGCCGCAAAAATTGTATTTGTTGCGGCGATGAATGGCTATGTGCTGTGGACAGCCAGTGGAATGGGTGGGTGTGGCAGCCAGCGGGGCTAGGTGGTGGGTGTGGGGAGGGGGGGTTGCGGGGTATATGTACCCAAAACTTAATTTGCGCCAAAAACTTTTGCCACTCTCTGCTGCCACTGCCCCTGCCCCTTTTCCTTCATTTTAAATGCAATCAAGTGGAAATTGATACGTCACCAAGGTGTGTGGGTGGAGGGGGAAGAGAGTGGGGGGGGGTTGCGTTTGTTACTCCGCACAAAAGTGTTGCCAAATTGTTGCAAATAAAATTGCTGATATGGAAATTTTATGCGCAAGTTTTTCGGGCCACACACACCCACACAGAGAGAGAAAGAGAGAGGGAGAGAGAGAGAGAGAAATATCTCAAGTCGTGTTTTGTGCGCTTTCTTGAGCAGTGCAGGTGAGCCGAAGGAGGCGTCTATGGGACAACGATGTGCCTGGTATTTAACACGACCAGCCAAGTGGCAACTGCGTGGCACTAAAGCGTTAGTTGGCTAGTCAACTCGAATTGTCCGACACAACACAACACACACACACACACACACACACACTCAAAACAAGCTTTGCATAAATTGCACGATCCTTGAACAGCCAAGATGCCGGAAACGCTTACCGGAAGTCTCTGCCAGAAGTGGCAGCACAAGCAGCAATAGCAACAACAAAAACAACAACAAAAACAACAGCAACAAATATATATATATTCCTCTATACCTCTGCAACGGAAATCAAACCACTAATCGTGGGCGTGGCATACAAAAAGCCATCAACTGGAAATTTTGTACGCCATTTCCATTGTTTCCGCGACATTTAATGGCAATTCCCACTTTCCCATTGAAGACACATTATTAAATCTTAAAGATTCTTGTCGCAAAGATTCAGCTTCATTCACAATTTACTAACAATAAAGCCTTTGGAGTGGTAATTGGTATATTATTGATACCAAGTGTAATTCAGTTAATTACACAGGAAATATATTTCCAAGCCGCCAATTTGTGTCTTTCTTTACATACAAATGTCGAAAATATAAAAGACTTTTTTTTTATTTCTAATATTTGGTCTTATTTAAACTCTTATTTTTTTTATATTTGCAAACATGAAAAATCAAATTTTAAAAACATTTTTTTTTTATTTCTAATATTTGGTCTTATTTAAACTCTTATTTTTTTTTATATTTGCAAACATAAAAAATCAAATTTTACCTAAAAAAAACCTTGTTTTAAACTTGTTTTTATTTCATATAATTCATAGAACCAAAATGCAATTAAAAATAACAATTTTTGGCAGTTGAATTAATCTCTTATCAAATTCCCAAATATTATTAAAATATTTAAAAAAAAAATATAAAAATTGGTAAATTAGCGTAATACTTGAAGCTGCTAAAAAATGTAGATTTTTAAGTAAGGTCATCAATGAAGCTTACAACAATAAGCCAGAAACTATGCAATGCCTGCTCCCTTTACCCCTCTCACTGTCCATGTCCATCTCTCTCTCTCTCTCTCTCTCTGTCTGTCTCTTAGCTTAGTACTCCAGAAATGGCCATCAATTTGAAACTTAATCTAGCCGCACAAATAAGCCGCGCCAAATGTTAAGACCTGTTCCTGGCTAACAAATGACTTGGCGAGGGTGGGTGCAGGGGGCGGAGGAGTGGTTGACGCTGAAACTGGAGCTGAAACTGAAATTAGAATTTGGTGCGGGGCAGGGGCAGGGGTAGGGGCGAGGCACTGGGCGTTACTCTATTGTATGCAAACAATTCACAGCGCAAATGGACGGCAAAATAGGAAATACAAAAAAAAACAAAAAAAAAAAATAAACAGAAATCCACAAAAAAGATGAGATTGAGTTTTTCAGAATGGGCATGAAAAACTAGGCGTCGTCTCATGCATAAAACTGAAAAATGAAATACAAGGCTCTGGCTTAACAAGGCAAAAGAAAATAGGAGCAAAATGAAAATGGAAATAGAAATGGCAATGGAAATGGAAATGTGTGCAACACAACGATGCCGCCGCCGTACTAAATGAACCGACAGGGATAAGTGAAATTCGCCGCAGAGCGCCGCAGCTGAGTCTGAGAATGAATGCCGTTGTGTCCGCTGCAGCAAGTGGCATGGGGCACAACAAAAGTCTGCTGCTGCTGCTCCAAAAAAAAAAAAAGAAAAAAAAAGAAAACTATAACGCCGTGGATTATGAAAAGCTTTGCTTTGCTCCACCATCATCTCATTCCCATTCACATCATCATTAATTCACTAGCTAATTTTATAAGTCAACCCACAGGCAACCCAACCCAACCAAGAAAATACATTTTATTTGTAGAATCCGACTTTGGCCAGCGCCTGGACTTATATTCCCGTCCAAGAGCCACTTACTCAATGCCAGTTGCAGTCAGTCGAATCAAAACATTGTTTTGCATTGCTTTGCTGCCAGTTGCAGAGCCACTTGAAATTCCAAAATAATACTTTGCCTAAAAAAAAGTACGAAAATTAACTTAAAGATGTAGCAATAATCCAAACTATATTTTATTCACTAATACTTCCCTTTACTTTACCCTATTGACAATCTTCTCCTGCATCTTTTTATATCGATCGATATCGATATGTATCAGATCTACGAAAAACTGCATAAAATGGAAATCTATTTGAATACCTTAAAATTGTCTGGTTTTTATAAATAATTTTTATGTAAGCGAAAAAAATATCTAAATGCAAAAGCATTTTTCTATATAGAACAGAAAATATTTCTAAGAACAATTTACTCTGGAATTAAGCAAACAAACTTTCGTTTTAGAAATATATTTTGGGTATAAGGAAACAAATATTTATTTATTTTTGCGTACAGTTTGTTTAAATCAATATCACATCTTCAATTTGGGTTGTGAACCAAATATTTGACATCGATTTCCTATATAATAATATGAAATTATTTATTATTTTAATGGATATGAGAAGGAGAAGAATAATCTCTTCATAATAATATATATAATAATAATACATAAATATATAAATATATATAGATATATTTGCACAATATTTTAGTAAGCTCTTTATTCACTTTGATGCCATTTGTTAAGTGGAGAATTAGAATAAGTAAAACTGACGAAATTAACTACCTGAGACAAAGTTCTTTGGTTTTTTTCTCCACACGCATTTTCTGACATAAAAGGCCAGCCGCCCACTGTCCCGGCCCTTGTGCTAAGTCGCAGTCCATTAACAGTCGCTGTCTTGCTATTGTTATGGGTCTCTCTATCTCTCTCGCACCAAGTGCTGTCTGGTATGCCAGTTATCTGCGTGTCTGTTTTGCTTCTTCTCGTTGTTTCTGTTGTTTGCGCTGCGCAATTAACTTGATTGCGCCTATAAATATGCAGCACTTTGCTGTGATTATTGCATGCGCGTCTTTTCATTTAACTGTTGTGCTGTCTGATTCCCTACCACCCTCCCACCCTCTCTCTCTCACACTGTCTGCTCTGTTAGTTTTGTCTCGTGCTTTGCATGACGCTTCTAAGCCTAAAAGTATTCACTAATTGCTATTCTTGCCATCTGATTGCATGATTTTTTTCTGAATGGTTCTCTTTTCTTTTCTTTCACTTTTTACTTTTTCCTTTTGCATTTGCCTTCTTCTGTTTGTGTTTGTGTTGGTGCCTCTCCAACTTGAACACTCCTTCGGCCGCAAGTGCTTCAGATTGCTATCAGCTGCTAATTGACTGACTGCAGCGCCTTTTTCTCCTTCATTTAGCTCCACTCATTCTCTCATTCTCGCATTCTCGCATTCTCGCATTCTTTCATTCATTTATTCACAATATTTATGTTGCTTTGTATGCATTGTTACCGTTGTTCTTATCGTGTCTTAAGTGCTTCTCAGTTGCCATTCAACTAGCTTAAGCGCATAATTTCTTTCATTTTATTACATTACATTCCTTCTTCTTCGTCTTCTTCTTCTACTTCTTCTTCTTCTTGTTTTTTTTTTATGTTTAAAAAATGTGCACAATATCAACAACTGCATTTTGCTCAATATAAAATAATCGAGGGCACAAATGCCAGCTCAGGTTTTCAAGTTTGAAATTGCTTTGAACAGCACTTAAAACTTTCTTGGGGACAAAATTTAGTTTGTTTTATTCGCTTTTTCGCTCCAGCTGTGCACCACAAAAGTCGCTGAAAGATTTTCTTTTAGCCTGTCTACTTTTTTTTCAGCAGACAGCTCAGCATGAAAGTGCATACATATAAAAATAAATATATATTTATATTTATATATATATAGATATATATAAGTTTATCATTTGTCAATTAGAATAACCAATTTTGGCCTTAGATTATTTATAAGTTTAGTTTTGCAGCTGGTAAACTTGGCTAATTCCTTATTTTATGCTCTGTTTGTTTATGCCATATGCAAAGCAGCCAAATGGCAGATTTATTCCATTTCTGAGTCCTAAATAATTAATGGATGTTTCTCAATTCTCAGTGATGTTTATTTTCTGACAGAATTCCCAAGTTTCTACAAATTTTCACGTGTTTGGGTTCTGTGTCTTAATTTATATGTTAAGTTTTGGTAAAAGAGGTGTATAAATTTTCAACATAAGTATGTAAAATGCAAAGTCCATTAAATATATAAATTTCTGATACCAAATGGAGATTTCATATTTTGTATATATGTTCTCGTATCGATACATATCGATTTCCGAGTGCAATAATCATCATTTCTAAAGGAGAGCCTTACGAGAGAGCCTTAAATAGAATATCTATAAATATATGATATTTATATCATTTGACAGTAATGCAAGAATGATATACTAAAAACAGTGTATGTCGCAGTCGAGCTCATTCGACTACAGCTTTCTTGTGTTCTTTATTTTTATTTATGTTCATGTTGCAGTTGGAAATCGGCTTAGCTCTTGTTGTGCCACATAAGCAAACTAATGGTGGGCGTGACGCCAGCTCCTTGACTAACCAAAAGTCGACCATGTCGTAAGCTTGCCACGCCCACCGGCTAACGTCTGTTGGGCTGCTGTTCGTTGTTAATCTTTAACCTGATTCCTAATCCGTGCGTCATGATTGAAAGCAGCTGCAAAACGTTGCGCAGCCTGCCTCGAATCGTTGGTGATTCGGTGGGTTGGGTTGGGTTGGGGGCACAACGTCTGCTGCCAGTTGACTGTAGTCGCAACGTTTAAGGACGGAGCACTGAGCACATGATGAGCACATTGACGAGAAGATTGCCATCGTTGATACTACTGCTGATAATCTGATTGCCTTGTGTACATTTGGCTCATGCCAATCTGTGTCAGGCTTCAGGTGTGTTCAGGTTTTCTGTTCTGTTGCAGCAACTTGAAAATGTCGCCTTGAGCAATTTTATGTGCTGCTATTAATCAAGGTTCTGCTGCCTGCATCTCAATTAGTTCACAAGTTGCACCCGGTAGACGTGGCACAGTTGCAACATTGCAGTTGCAGGCTAATGAGGCACCTTCACCCCTTTTTTTTTTCTTATATATAGTGTTGGCCAGCAGTTTTTGCGTTTTCGTAACGCACTTGACCCAAAGCCAACAACACTTCACACACACACATGGACACACACACACACACACACACACACATGGACACACACACACTCACACATGGACACACCCACATACCGCGGATAAGTATGCCAAATATTAAAATAAAAACACGAAACATAAATAATGTTGGCTTTTGCCTTGTTGTGCGTTTGCCTGTGTGTATGTGTGTGTGTGTAAGTTGTATACTTGTTTGTTGTCCTTCGTGCAGCTGACACCAATTGCAACGTTGCAACACAGTTGGCCTGGTTTACGCTGCGCCACAGACAAACAAAGTAATAATAATAATAATAATCACAAGTTGCCAACATGAAATGCTTTTGGCCTTCTTCGCAGTTGTTAAACACTTTTCTATATATTACAAATACACCAAATACATTGCTTTATTCCTTAAGCTGACAAATCAAAACAGCAACGAATTTTGGGCAGTTACAATTTCAAAATCCATTAAATATTTCAACTAAAACTACAAAATGGAAAGCTTTCGAAAATGGAAAGCAAATCAATTTTGATAGAAGATGCCAGCTTCGATATTTCAAAATTGAGGTCTATAAGTATATTCCTAGTGAAGATCATTAGTTGAGTCGATATGGCCAAGTCTGTTCATATTTGTGATATGACTTCTCGATTAGCAGAAAAAATAGTTTATTTTATTTGATCGATAACTGCGCCAGTTTTGCAAATACAATTCTTATAATAGCAATACTTAATAACAACTGGACACATGACAGATATATATAATTATTATATATATATATATATATATATATATATTCAGATATATGTGTTATGTGAATAAAGAGAAATAAAATGTCTGTCAAATTAATCAAAATAATAAATACCTTAGGCGAAATTAAATATTTTCAATTCGCATTTGCACTGATTATATTTATCAATATATATATATACATATATGTTAATTAATTATTGAACACTGGAATCTAGTGTTGGGTGGGGTGTCTCTGTTTCGCATATATTTAAGCAAATTTAAAAATGAATAAACAGTAATTATAGCTTTTCCCAGTCGCTTGTTATTATGAATAACAAATAAATATTTATGCAAATATTGTGTATATATAATTACATGTGAACATACACACACACACGCAACACACACACACACACACACACACACATGTGAATTGCATTATGGTGCATAAAGTGCATTATATAATTACATTTATGCGCCCGCCCATCAAATTGAATGGCTATAACATTTGCATAATGCACACACACACAAACACACACACACACGCACACACACCCCCACCTCTGTTCCTCCTTTATGCCCCTTAGCGCACAAACAGATGCACTCACAACAGATGCTTTCGTTACCAAATAGTATTAATGGCTTTCAGGGGCGGGCAATGGGAATTTGTCTAAAGAAAGGTGTGCATTGATGGTTGGAAGCGGTGGGGGGGGGGGGGGTGGGTATGTGGCAACAGAGTAAATGCAATTTGCAAATGGCGCCGTTGCACGTTCTACGGTTTGTTCATTTTATGAATTATTTTTTTTTTTCTTCCATCTGTCTGTCGGTTTGTCTCCCTCCAGAGTCTGTCTCGGTGTCGGCTATTTTAATAAAGGCACATTCAATTGTTTAATGTTAATGTTTAGGTAAAAGAAAAAATAAATAAAAATAGCGCCAACATATTGCAATCGATATCGGAAATCGATATGTATCGATATGCGCAGAACAGTGGCAGTTATCGATCAAATGTAAAGGAAAGAAATTAGATATACCAAATTTAAAGTTTCTAGCTGTGACAATCACTGAAAAAGACGCAGGCGGATCGTGTATATATATATATATATATATATATAAACATTATGGGTATTTTTTTTTTAGCAGACATATACAAATAAATACATATTTATATTTATATATAGTTTATCACAGCCACAAATTTTGGCCTTAGATATTTTATAAGTTTAGTTTTGCAGCTGGCAAACTTGGCGGATCGTGTATATATATATGGATATATTTATATATTATGGGGTATTGGATATGCTTTCTTTTGCCCGTTGCATACTTCTGCCACCTGGGTTTAGGGTATCAGAATCCAGAGAATTTAATTGTTGCAAGTGCAGCTGACATTCCGGCCGCTGGTTGCCACTTGGTACCAACCGTTCCATGCCAGCTGTAAATAGGAGCCACAACAGTGCCATTGGATAAACAAAGGTATGTGTTGCCTCTGTGTGGCGCACATAAAAAAGCAAGTGGCAACTGAGCCTCATTTTAGTTTATCGCTGATTGCGGAGCAGCAATGGATTTCCGAATGCTTGTATCCCATCTCTGGAATTTGTTCACGTGCAAAAAAGCAATCATTTATCCACCGGCGATCCCAGATTCCACACCAGTGGCAACAGAGGCAACAGAGGCAACAATGGCACATTCTGTTGCCATAGACATTCCCACTGCCTCATCCACATTGCATGCGGCTACTTTGGGCGATCTGCCCGGAAGAGATGACTCAGTTTATGGATCGGTGCATAATCTGGAGGTGCACGTGGAATCGGAGGTGTCTGATGATGACTATGGCTATGATGATCCCCGTTTGCCGGAGATGATAATTTAAATTATGCATTCATTGGTTGCATTTGCTGTTGACTTCAATTAAGTTTGGTCATTTAGAAAATGCAATATTTTATTGACAGCATGCAAATGAGCAATAAATTAATCATACACCATGTGCACACAAAACGTGCCACCAAAATAAAATTCAATTACAACAATTTTTAATTAACTTTATCGCAATTAAAACAAATGCACAAAAAACTTTGTAAATGCGGGTGGCAAATCAACAACAAAAAAATGTATAAATAAATTTATAAATAAACATAAATGAAATGGATCGAAATTTAATATCACGACAAATTAATCCGCTTGTCAAATGTTTACAAAGGCCCCCTCCCCCCCAACCCCTGCAACACACACACACACACACACATAAACAAAAACTCAGCTCACCACGTATCGAATTTTGTTGTTCATTGCTTTTATTATTCAGTGCCATAAACAATTTGAAATAACTCAAACAATATCAGCAATCAAAAAGGAGTAATAAAATTAAAAACATTTTTTATTCACAAATTCAACTGTTTAATAATTTTTATTGCGATTAAATTTATTCACTTTTACAATTTACATTTAAAATTATAGTTACAAATGAAATTGAGAAATTACTTAACATTAAATAAATTTCTAAAGAATTTTTACATTGATAATAAAACTTATGTTTATTAAAATTATTAATTAATCTAAAGCGCAACTATCGGAATGCGGATATATCGATTCTATCCGATAGTAAATGGGACGAAGTTAACATCAAAAGTAGTTCAAGAAGTGCGATCCAAGCTTGACCAACTCGGGGCTCACCCTAAGATGGGTCCCGGCACACAGGGAAATAACAGGGAACGAAGCGGCGGATGAGCAGGCTAGAATGGGTGCAGAGAGGCACCTAACGGTACCAGAACCTTTTTGTGGCATAGGAAAACACACAATACGGAGGAAGGAGACTACGGAGCTGGGAAGAAAGACCAGGACTCCGACAGGCCAAATGTCTTTTGGGCGGCTATAATCATAAACGATTTAAGCAAGTAACATCCATGGGTAGAAATAGGCTAAGGATACTTGTCGGTCTGCTGACAGGACATTGTAGACTAAAAAGCCACCTGCCCAAAATGGGTATCTATTGTAACAATCAGTGTAGGTTTTGTAAAGTCGAGGGGTAGTCCTCCTTCTCACATTCTAACAGAATGCATCGCCCTAGCCAGGAAGAGATGCAGCATCCTAGGGATGCATGTTATGAAAGTCAAGGACATAGAAGCACCCGACCAATCAAAGATCCTGGCATTCGTTCAGGGGATGGAGGGGCTATAAGCTCGGAAGGGGGCACAATAGATCTAATAGGTCGCAGTGCAAAAGATCCAAATTAAATAAATATTAGTATTAATATTATAATTCCTACTATTATTATTTATATTTATTATTATTATTATTTATATTTATATTTATTATTATTATTATCCTTTTTAGGTGCGGCCTAACAAATTCGAAATGCAAAACGATTATTCGAAAATTGATTTATATTTTATCATTGACACAACATTTTTTTTTCTTTTCTATTTTCAAGTAATTGTTATTAATTTGTTTTTAGTCGCATTTTATGATTAATTTTATTAATCATATTATTATTTAATTAATTAATTTTTCTAATTTTTTATTGTGAAATATTATTATTATTATTATTATTTATATATAAACCGATTTGTGTGTGCTGCTGCTGTGGAAAGAGCCCCAGGGGGCGTGGCTGCAAGGGCAACCGATGCTAATCAACATGCTCATGTGTCTTGCCACTTGCCACTTGCCACACACACACACAGCACAATTTCGTGCAACTAGCAACACGAGCTGTCTGATTGCCTCTTTGGCCTCAAATTGCAATCGTGGCTGGCAAATGAGGCTTTTGATTGCCATTCGGCTGTTAACTGTAAACTTCAACTTGCGCCAAGTTATGGCCAACAACAACAACAAGTTGAAATACAACCATGCAATTAAGTCGAAATGTGGCTGCTTTGAGCCAAAATCGTTGATGTGTTTTTGGTTGTTTTTCTTGCTGTGCTTTTGCCTTGGTCAAAAGTTCTAATTAACTTGCCAATTGGCAGCAGCAGCGCCTATAACTAAACAGCTACAGGCAAGAATTTCTCCCTCCCTCTCTCCCTCTCACTCTCTCTCTCCCGCTCTCTCTCTCTCCCTTTTTAGATGTGTGTGTGTGTGTGTGTGTGTGTGTGTGTGTGTGTAAATTTGTGGCCAGGACACACCTTGACAGCTGCCCACGCATCGCTGTCTTTGATTGCCCTTAAGCGGCTACACTTAAAAAAAAAATACCAGCTCAATTTACAAATCTTATACAATAAATGCCGCAAAGCATTGATACTGCTATATAATAATTGATATATCGGAAAACTTTAGCCTTTCTGTATTTAATACACTTTGATTTTACGCACACACAAAAATAATTTATTGATTTTTATTGAAATAAATATAAAATTCCTACTTAATTTAATTTGTACAAGATTTTTTTACAAGATTTGTGCAACAAAAAATAAATAATAATAATAATAAAATAATAATAATGATTGATCGAAGTACTTTTTAAAAAGACATATAATAAAAATATATATTAACTTGTCCAGCAGATTTTTCGAATAACTTAAAATTAGCTTGTTGAAGTTATATAAAAAAAAACAAATCTGTTCTCGGTTGAGGAGTTTCGAGTTGTGGCATTCTGATATATATATATATCTAGAAATATACAAATCGCTCCATTTCCATATAGAATAAGTATACAAATTGGGAAATTTCAGTCCTGAAACAGAAAAAATTAATATTTAAATAAGAAAATTTCAAGAACAGAACTTAAAAATTAACCTTTTCCAATTGCCTAAGAAAAACGTTCTTATTCATATCCAAACATTGCACAATGTGAATACGCTAAATAGTTTTTCAGTGTATTGTTGATTCTGTGCTACTCCCTGCTGATACTCCCTGCCCCTCCCTGCTGCTGCTGCCTGGTTGCACGGCCAACACGCACGCAAGCCTCGCATAACTTTCGACCAGTTCGCACTTTTTGGCCTAATCCATTAGCTTTTTGGCTGCTACAACTTTTTCACTCACACCCCGCAAGCAACCCTCATCCCCATCCCAATCCCCTTCCCCATCAGCGTATCAATATTTTGTGATTCGAAACATTTGTTTTGCTTTTGCTTTAGTTTTGCTCTTTAATAAATTATCCTTATTTTTATTTATTTATTTATTTATTTATTTATTTATTTATTTATTTATTTAATGACAACTAAAGTCAGTTGACACCAAAAAAAGAGAAAGCTTTAAATTAAATTAAAAACAAACTTTAAAATTTAAATTTAAAAAAAATGTATTAGTTTTATTATTTTATTATTTATTATTTATTATTATTATTTTATTTATTATACGATTTTTGTGGTTGTTTTAATGTAAATTGCTGCAACATTTGTTGCATGAATTAAAGAAAAGCCAGCAAAAAATCGAATCGTTAAAAATTTAATCACGACAAGCGACATTTTTAAATCGAGTTTTTAATTTTAGAAATTGAAGACTCTTCATTGAATATATTATATAATTTTTACTCGAAACGATGCATGCAACAAATAATTAGTAGAAAAATGATTAAGTGAAAAGGGAAAAAAGTAACGAAAAGTTTCAAAGGGAAACAGAATAATTTATTATTAATTTAACTACAAATAATATAATAATAATAAATAGATATACTTCTTTTATATATCTTACAGATATTCCTTGTATCCATTATATATATATATATATTCAAATCTGAGCTAATCTTCTCTCCATCAAAATTGCAAATTGTCTAATTATTTTGACCATTGCAATTGGCTGTTAGCCGAAATGTAAATGGTTGGCTAAATCTGCTGCTGCTCCTTCTCCTCCTTCTCCTCCTCCTCCTTCTTCTCCTCCTTCTCCTCCTCATCCTCCTGCTTGAGTGCAGCCAAAGAGATTGCTCAGTTCTCAGCCAACAGCTTAGGCTGATGATTACCTCCTCCTCCTCCTTCTCCTCCTCCTCCTCCTCCTCCTCCTCCTCCTCCTCCTCCTCCTGCTTAAGTGCAATCTTCTTGTGCAACTCAATCGCTTTGCCACCTGGCCCAATCCTAAACTGCTTCCCACTCATTGAAATATTGTGCAATTTATTTTATCAAAAAATCCTAAAAATCAAAATGAAAATACAAAAAATATATATTTATTTTTATAATATTTGTTTAGTCAGTTAAGCTAAAAGCTTGGCTAAAAACTAAATCAAAATGGGAAGCAGCTAAATCTCAATAAATCAATATAAATATTAGTTTGACATCAATATTTATGGGACATGTATCAAATTGGCTGAAACCAGAGCTGAGGGTTGCTGCTGCTGCTGCTGCTGCTTTTGGCTGATTATCTGCATTATTGGCTTGTGGACATTAGTTGGCTTAAACAGCCATTAAATTCACACTTGGCCATCAATTTAATAACGTTTCTCAAGCAGCCCTTGAACCCAGCTCAACTCGATTACAACCCACCCCTCCCCCCCTCTCTCAATCTCTCTCTCTTTTTGCATATTTTCATCGGTTGTTCATATTTTTGGCAGCCATCAATCAATGATTGCCGCTGCTCAAAATTTACTAACGCTTTCCCAAAAAAGGCCACTTAAATGCCATAAAAGGCGCAAATTAATGCACTCAAAGCAAATTCAAATTGTGGCTGGAGGATTGGGTGGATTGGGTGGTGCTGTTGGATGGAATGCTTAATGCGTGGAATCAAGTCCTCAACTTGAACATCGATGGTTGTTCGCCTCGCGGGCCACTCTTGTGATTAATTGATGGCATTCCTCCAAGCGTGCGCCACACACACACACACACACACACACACACACAAAGTGTTGCCTCCAACAACGTCCTCCACATCCCTTATATCCGTTATATCCTTTATAACCGTTATATCCTTTAGATCCGCTTTGGGCCTCTGCTAATGGCAAACGATTGAGCAGTTAAAAGTGCGAGATTAGCATTTCCGCCCAGTCGAAGCAACCTGGCCAAGCAACGTAAACTCCTCGACCTGCTTTGACAAGTGTTGCCCCGCCCTTGCGCCTCCCCCCTCCAACACTTTTACCTGCCTCAAGCTGTGGCAATGGCGTGCAGAAACAAATAAAAAGAAAACAACAAAAAGTAAATAAATAAATGGGCAGTGTTATATAATAAATAATGGAGTGAAGTGTTGTTGTTGTTGTTTGTGTGTTGCCAATTTCAGCAGACATTTTGGCGGCGTTCTCCAAAATTTGTATTTTTGCCAGTTGCCAAGCAGAAAATTTTGTATTAGCTGGCGCATTATTTGTTTGTCAGCATTTGCTATGATTGACTGATTGACTGACTGACTGACTGACTGGCTGACTGACTGGCTGATTGAGTGTGCGAATGAGTGTTTGTGGATGCAGCATAAGATGAAAGTGAATGAACAGCACCTGTGGCGCCACCTGTCACTCGTCGAGCGCAACTCAACACACACTTTGCTGTGTTCAAAGCTTTTACAAAAACTTACCACACACGAAATACAGGGAATTTTGTTAAAGCATTTGGTTGGTGTCTCCGCTGCGCGGTGTGCTTTTGCCACACTTAGCTTAAAGCTAAATGCAAACAAATTTAACGGTATTAAATTGTAATCAATGTTTAAAAATAAGAAAATATTTATCAGATTTACCAGCAACAAATAACAAAAGTTGACAATTTGCTGACTAAATTGTGCTTATTTTAGTTTGTTATCTATAATAATGACAAACAGTTTGAATTGCTAAATTAAATTCTTAATTTTAAAATTATATTATTAAAATTATTATGAAATCAATTAAAATCTGCCGACTGTAACTGAATTTGCAACTTAACAATTTAATTACAAGTTGTTGACTATTAAAGTAAATACATATTTTAATGGTTTACATTAATAAATAAATACATATTTTAACGATTTGCCAACGCAACTTTTAATCGTAACTTTTATTAAAAATGTATTTTTTTTTTAAGATTAGAGGAAACAATGAAAATAAATAAACTTCATTTGGACCATTAAATTTGTGTGGCTTTTGCTGATAAACTTGGCTAATCGATTATTTGCACATCATTTGCGACGTTTAAGTAACTTGAAAATCAGCCCCCCCCCCCCCCCCCCTCTCGCTCTCGCTCACTATCTCTATCTCTGTCTCTGTCTGTTGCACTGTTAACACATTTAATAATTCGCCCTTCCATTTTTGTTGTATTTGCAGCTGACGGAGCTGGAGCAACGCGTCATCGAAGCGGAAGAACGCGCCGAGGAAGCTGAAGATAAGGTAAGTCATTAAATGACAACAGCAACAGAACCAACCCCTCCCCCCCAACCCATAACCACAGAGGGGACATGCAGGATATTAAAACAAGGGTAGCATCCTCAGTCAGTTATCCTCAGTTATCCTCAGCTGCCCAGACGACGGCAGACATCGCCTTGTCTGCCTCATTAGAAGCCAGTTTAAAGCATTTAAGCGCGTGCAGCATTTACATGACAACAGGACAATAATGCCACACTCACCACGGTTTTACATGCCCCATTCCCCATGCCCCATGCCCCATGCCCCATGCCCCATGCTCACAGCGAGTGTGCAAATTGGGCATATCGATTTTGTATGAAATCTCCAGTGAAATTTTGTAAAATCTCAACTGTTTTTTTTCACATTTTTCTGTTAATATACTTGAAATAAAAGCTTAAAGCTTTTTTTCTTTACTTAAAACATGCTTAAAGCTGGCGCTGAATTTTAGCTTGCTTCGTTCAAGTTAAAATATGCTTAAAGCTTCCGTTGAGCTTTTCTTTGTTTTCTCTAGTCAAAATATGCTTAAAGCTGCTCAATTTTAGCTTGTTTCGTTTGTCAAGTCAAAATAAGCTTAAAGCTTTTTTTTATCTTAATTTAAAACATGCTTAAAGCTGGCGCTGAATTTTAGCGTGCTTCGTTCAAGTTAAAATATGCAAAAAGCTTCCGTTGAGCTTTTCTTTTGTTTTCGCTAGTCAAAATATGCTTAAAGCTGCTAAATTTTAGCTTGCTTCGTTGCTCAAGTTGAAATTTGCTTAAAGCTTTAATTGAATTCATTTGTTGCTCTAATTAAAAATCTTGTTGGGTCGGGAAGAGTGCATTGCGCAGCCTGCTTACAAACGTGTTTTCTCTGTAATTTTAGACTTGTATTAATTTTTTTTCTGGCTTTTTTTTTGGCTTTTTTTTTACTTTTTTGCATGAGTTGCTTGAGGCTGGGGGTTTTTGGGTTTTAAGTTGGACAGACACCAAAACTTTTGGCACATGCGGGCAAACAAGCGACGAACAAGCCAAACACAAACACAAACAATGTCAGCTTTTGCGGACAAACAAGGATTGCAACAACAACAGCAACAACAACGACAACAAAGGCGACATTAACAACAAACCAAGCAACAAAATGTTGTCACCAACTGTCCCCAGAAGCGCACCGAGCTCATGCATAAATCGACTTCCGTTTGCAGAGTCCGGAAATTCGCATTAATGCAATGCTGCGTACGCTGTTATCCATACCCACTCCCCGCACACACACCCCGCACACACACACCCCGCACACACACACAACCCAAATAGACAGCTTTATTCCTCACTAAAGTTCGTGCGGTTGCAAGTGATGCTGGGCTTTTTGGCAAGCATGTTGCAAACACCAACACACACACCCCCCTTACCCTCCCCCACACACTCAATGAAAACTACCCCAAATGCGGCAGTTGTTGCACAATGGGTGGCTCTGCCACGCACCAAGCAGCCACACAAAAATTCATCCAATACGTTTTCAATATGAAATTTTCACTGTTTGCATTAACAAGTCCCTTGGGCATTTTGGCTTTACCTACGCAACGAGCAACGAGCAACTCTCAGCCGTAACCGTAACCGTAACCCCCAAAGCACCCCACGAATACAAATATTTTGGAACTTGCAACCAGGTTTATCTATCGGTGGCAGACAGAAACAGCTTCAGCCTTAAATATTGTCAACTGTTGTGACAAATTGAATTCTTGTTACTTTGTTTGCGTCGAGATTAAAGCCATGTGTGTGTGTGTGTGTGTGTGTGTGTGTGTGTTGCTGCTAGTTATCTAGCTGGAGTTGGTGTGTTGGGGAAGGGGCAGGTAACGGGAAGCCATAAGCCACAAGGGAGTTTACACTGTTAACCCTGCTGGCAACCCTTCTTTTGTGCTTCTCTCTGTGGCAAAAAGTGTGCCGCATTTGGCCGCAAGCAGCCTTATTCATTGTGCTTCAATTATAATCATATGCAGCACTCATCCCGAAATATTAGCCAAGTCTAAAGACAAGGCTTAAACAAGCAAGAATCCTTCGTCATCAAAGGACGCTCATTCAATTTCAATTAGCTGTAAATTAATTTTATTCCCTGTTAAACATTTATGTAACAGGCGGATGGAAGCATCGATATATATATTATATATATATATATATATTCTTGATCAGGATCAACAGCTGAGTCGATATAGTCGTCGGTCCGTCGGTCAGTCTGTATGAACAGGCAGAAATTTGGCATAATTTTGGTTCTCGTACACCCGGCGCTATATTTTATAGATAACTTGCTCTGTTTCCGCGATTATCGATACTTATCGATTTCCGACAGCAATAAATGGCACAATTTTAAAGGCAGAAACTAATCAATTTCGAATTTTCACATGCATTTTATGAGTCAATTGTCCTAATCGCGATTATCAATACTTATCGATTTCCGATAGCAATAAATGGCACAATTTTAAAGGCAGAAACTAATCAATTTCGAATTTTCACATGCATTTTATGAGTCAATTGTCCTAATCGCGATTATCAATACTTATCGATTTCCGATAGCAATAAATGGCACAATTTTAAAGGCAGAAACTAATCAATTTCGAATTTACACATGCATTTTATGAGTCAATTGTCCTAAAAAAACATAAATATGCAAACGCATGTGTGCGAAAGAGATGGCATGTTAATCGATGAAAGCTTAGAACACCGTTACACACGATGTGTTTATGTTATGTATGTATGTATGTAAGTATGTATTTATGTATGTATGTTTCTGCACGTGTTTCTAGCCAATCAAGGATCAGTTCGGGGTTAAGAATAAAAATATGCGCCGCTTGCTATAAGAAATGAAAAAAAAAACTAGAATATATTTAACAGCTGGGTTCCGGGTAGGTCGTTTTCTTGTTTTCGTTTTTTTTCTATATTTTATCTCTTCACAACACAAATTATAATTCCAATTGATTAATTGATTGTGCTTTGATCCTTACTCAGACTGCCAGCACAAATAGTTTTCAACGAATTTAATTATTGTTGATTAAAGTATTATAAACTAATTTAGTAGATAATACTAAATGAATAATAGGGCTCATCCAGATTCTTGATCTATTTCTTATAATTGTTCTTACTCTTCTCGTCTTTATCTCAGTCTTGAGCCCAAGGTTTGAACCCTATTCAAAATTTATCATATTTTACAACGACACTTTTGCCGCCACATTTAAATTCTAGGGGCAGGAGTTGGATGATTGTTGCATGTAGCCTTTAAAATGCATTAAGTTGCTGCAATTTGTGCTACATTCGCAACAGAGGCGCACATGGCACACATTGCGCAGTGTTGCAAAACGCCGGTTTTGTAAGCCAACCAAAACACAATACAAAAAAAGGCGCGCGTGCGTGCGTGCGTGAGTGAATGCCTAAATACAAATGACATACAACAAAACAAAACAGCTGGCAGAAAGCATGTTAAACCTTGAGCGGCAGCCATACAGTGGCGCTCAAACTGTAAGCGCAATTTTCAGGGGTTGCTTCGTCTCAAGCTCGATGACAGACAACAGCAGCTGTCCGAGAGAGCAATACATCGAGTGAGAGAGAGAGAGAGAGAGAGGAAGAGAGTGAAAGAGTGCGTGGAATGGTTTTTTATGAGTGCGTTTGTTGAGCAAGCGACTGCAAGCGAGAGAAGAGTCTTAAGCCAAGCTGCAGCTTTCTATTTAGTTGACAGCTGTGCGCACATCCCGAGCAAAGGATAAGCACCGAAAGCAGACGGGGCGAGGAGAGGAGAAAAAGCGTCGCTAAGAATGAAAAGAAAGCCTAAAATGTGAAACAACCACCGAAAAAAAACCGATTGACTACTGACTGACTGAGAGAACGTGAAATGGAACGACGAAAGAGAGGAAAGAGGAAGGGAAGCTAAAGCAAGCATGCGATAAGCAAGCGTAACAAAGAGCGCAAGAGTTGTGCAAAAGAAGACTTGTAGCTGCTCCGATACAGGCTGCTGCTCGGGCTGCCTTTTATTTTTGCGTTTCAATTTGTTTAAACAATTTTCGACCAGCATTTCGGCCAAAAGCTGATGCAGCCCAAAACAACGAAATCACAACTTAACTGTATATCAAACGCAGCAAAAGCACAAGCAGCAGCGAGCAGTAGCAAAAACAACAATAAACAACGACAACGCTCGGCGCAGGAGTTCAAAGAAATCACAGTAAAAAGAACGAAATAAAATATTTGGTGCATAGTGAAAGGCGCGAGGGTGGCTCGAAATCGGCAAACGCATTAAATACATAACTGTTCAACAAACAAAATACAGAAAACAAATACCAAAAAAAACAAGAAATCGAAAACTGAGCACAAGAAGAATAAGAAAACGTTGAATTTGTTAAGTTTTGTTTTTTGCCCAAAAGTGCTCTAAAACTATTTAAATCGAAAATTCCAGTAGCTTCAATGTGTCTGTGCTTGTGTGTTTGGATGTGTATGTGTGTTGTTGCTGACAGCCAAAAGTGGCTAACGTAGTAAAGTATAGGCCGAATATCGCATTGTATTGCGCAAAAATATACACAACCTACAAACACACACAAATCAGTCATTTACATTTACAACGTGCATGTGCGTGCGTGTGTGTGTGTGTGTGAGTAAGTGTGTGAGTGCCACCCTACGCGAAGCTAGAGAGAGCAGCAGCGAGAGAACAGTGCGAGAGCGCGCGCACATGTCAATGGCAGACAGCTGACTGGCGGGCCACAAAGCAAAAGCAAATAAGCAAAAATGGCAATGGAAGAAAACAACGCACAGCAAAGGAGACAAAAAAAATAATCTACGCTTTAGTGTGTGTGTGTGTGTGTTTGTTTGTGTGTGTGAGTGAATTGTGCATAAACAAATAAATCCAATTGTTAGAAGTTAGCAAAATAAAAATAGAGGAATACAGAGAGAGATAAACCACAACAAAAACATAGCAAAACAAACATATCAAAACCGACACACAAGAGGAAACGTCCATTTACAACAACAACAACAACATCATTAACTGCATTAACATACAAACATACATACTACACGTAAACGTGATTATACAAATTAAACAAATTAACAACAGCAGCAGAAGCAACAACAACAGGGCAGCTTAAAGGAGAGCGTACTTTCTATCGCTGTCTCGCTAGGACGCTGGCCGCTTTTGCTCTCAGCATTGCCAGCGGCGTGTATCGTTTTTGAGGGCATTGCCAGACTCTAATGTCGCAACAATAACAACAACAACAACAACAAGAGCCACAACTAAAGTGAAATTGTTATTAACCCATGACTGAGGCAGTGTCATAAAATGTTGCTCTGTCGCCGCGCGGCTACCAAGCGTCGCCGCTGCTGCGTTTGCTGCCGCCATAAACAAAGAAAATGGGAGCAGCGGCAGCTCCACTAGCTGCACACAGACAAATGAGCCAAATCTTTCTCCGCCCACCTGCTTTGGCAAACAACTGACAACATTAACATAAGACAACGACAATTACAACGATAACAACTTTAACTTTAAGACCAGTGCAACGAACCATTTTTATGAATGGATAACTATAGAAAAAAGGTAAGCCTATTTCCATCCACCCAGCTCTCGACTCAATTATATAAGTCTTAACCCTTACGAAAGACTGTAATAACATTGCTGACCAACCGTATGTTTTACACAACAATTTGTATTTTAATCTTAACAAGAGATAATTTAATAAATTTGGAGTGTAAAACTGTAGATCGACTCAGTTGTTGCTGCTGGTGAATAATTCTAGATTTATATTCCATATTTTGAGAATGCTGAAGTTTTTTTGTAAAAAAGATGAAAATAAAATCTCGCAAGAGCCAAGAAATAAAAAAAAAAAACAAAATGTTAGATTTGTTCAAAAATAAATTTTCATTTTGTAAAGCTCAAAATTTGTAGCTTTAATTATTTTGCCCTTGTTTGAGTTATATCTTTAGCTTTAAACAAATCTTAAACGTGCCTGAAATAGATGTTTTTTTTCCTAGAATTGGGGTACTATATTGCTATTAAAAAAATGATGTCACTTCATATCGGCTATAATTGGCAAAGTTCCTAATTCTAAATGATTTTTGAAACATTTTTGAAATTTTCATTTCAACTTTGTGTTGAATTTGATTGGGTTATCTAATTGGAACGCCCACCTAGCTGCCGCTGCGTTGCACAAATGGATCAGCAAGCTGCATCGAGCCCATAACAGCCGCATAACAAATTCATATTCATTTTACGCCCCGTGCATGTTGGTCTTCTAAAATTAGAGGGCCCAGCTCACCCAATCCAAGACCCCCATCCCACCGTTATGTCTGAAATTAAATTATAACACTCAAAAAAAAAAGAATAAAATAAAATTTATGTCGCGTTTCAAAATCGCTCAGAAATCGCTTCGCATAATTTATGGTGCACACCAAAATCCGCCGCTGTTTAAGACTCCTCCAGTCTCCGCCAGCTGCTGGTAAACAGAATTCAATTAAAAATTTTCGCACATTGTATTTGAACTTTTAACCCTTCCGGGATGGAAAATGGAAATGGGGATGGGGATGGGGCTTGGCGAATTGGGTCAATCTGTTGATGGGACTTTTCAATTATTTAGCCACTTATCTGTGCGTGGTCATCGCATTGTTGCAATTTGTTGTGTGTGTGTGTTGTTGCCCCTTTTATATGCATGCAACCAGTTCATCAGCCACAGAACTGCAAAATCAATTAACGTGCTACGTGGGCGTTGCATGAGTTGATCGATTACATGTGGCTCTTGCCACCGCTCTCTTCTCTCTCTCTCTCTCTCTCTCTCTTCCCAATGAGTTGACGATTGATGCGGCAACATTCGAGTTGCATTCGCTGCTGGGCACGTGCCATCCTCGACTCCACCAATGCAACATCACTTATGTGTGGCATGTATGTATGCGCCACATTATGCTCCATCCACAATTCGCTTGTCTTTCAGCGCATTCTCGTTCCTCAAACACTAATCAACTCGAGCACATTGGCCATTTATCTCTGCACAAACAAAGCGCCAAGTTGATTGGACTGGGTTGGATTGGGTTGGATTGGATTGGAAACAAAACAAACAGTTACAATTGCAGTGGCAGTTGCAAGTTATACCATGCCTCAGATGTGGGCCAAAAGCTGATTTCATTCACTAATGCTTTTTGCCAGCCCATTTAAGCCGCACTTAAATATGGGCTAAGCCTTATTTATCGAACTGACTTTAAATTGGCTTTAATTAAAATCGATTGCAAAAAATACTAAATATTAATAAAAAGTAAAAAAGCCACTCAGAATTATTTTACAATATATTTGCCCTTCATATATAAATTAATATTTTTCAACTGTTTATTTTTGATTATTACTTGCATTTTAAATAAAATTTATGGTCTGTTTTCAGTTTACATTAAAATATAAAATAATAAATAAAATAAATTGCATAAATTTGTTAGGCTAATAAAAAAAAATAAAATATGGTTTACGATTTTAAAAAGTGACTTTGTGGTTTTCCAAAATAAACTTAAATCGAAACTTTCTGGTTTCGTTTTATGTTTGATTAAGAATAGATGAAAGTTTTTTGATAATTGGTCTGAGCAAACCTGATTTAGATATCGTTAAAATTAGTCTCTGTTCTAGCATAACAATTGTTAAGCAATTTTGTATTTGGGATTTTCTATTTCTTATGGATTTCTGGATGTAAAGCGCATCCATGCGTCGTATTGGAGCAATCGTGTAAACCATTTTCGATTTTTCCTTTATAGCCCGTTTTTCACAATAATTGTGCATAAAACTTTACAGAACGAGGAGAAAAGCAAAGCGCGTTGGCGATTGCCTCATTTTGTTGCAGTTGCTGCTGTTTCAGTTGAATTAATGATGCATGCATCCGTCATCAGACTGCAACGCAGACGATGACGATGACGTTGACGTTGACGTTGATGCTGACGTCGACGTCGACGGCGCCACTTTCGCTTGAAGCCTCCGCCTCCGCAGAAGCAGCAAACAGCAGCAGCAGCAGCAACCGTCGCTGCCTGCTTACTCACAGTTGGCCCTCGGGGTCGACGTTGCCGTTGCCGTTGCAGTTGCACATTTGAAAGATGTAATGCGTTTTATGCGTTGCATTTTTACGGACTTAGGTGGTCTTTTCACAATACCCTGTGTCCATTAGAAAGTAACCAAACATAAAAGGGTAACATCATATTGTTGCAATGTATGTAATACTACTTTTATGTATCCTATATATATATATATATATATATATATTCTATGCATTGTACAGATATATATGTTCATTGATTACCCTCATCAATCTATCTAACTAACACAGCTGTCTGTGCTATCGATAAATATCGATATTTGAGCATATCTTGATGGATGTAAACACAAGAACCATTAAATTTGATGACTATTTTGTCATACATAAATAGATTATACATAAATCACAGCTGTATTAAATGTTGTAATATTATATATAATATATTTATAATCGAAAGGATGCATTTTATATTAGGGTATCTGCTATTCGGTCAGCTGTTGTTGTTGTGTTGTTATTGCATTTCTTTATTTAAAACTCATCAGCAAGTCGACGACATCATTTGGCGCGCCGCATTGCGAGTTGGCTCCACACATTAATATGCATTTAAAAATAGCACCCCATGCGGCGGGGTCCATGCAACAGTTGCCGCAATGTGAACGATGTGCCACATCGCTGCGCCACCAGATACTTTGTTGTGTCCAGCTTTATGCTCTGACCGTATTGCGATTTCCTACGGCCAAAATACGAATGTGTCTGCTTGGTGCTTTAAACGGGGACTTACTGGAGTGGAGCAGTGAATTTTTGGGGAGGAAAAGAAGTTGGCTTAAAGTTAGATAAGGCAACAAATAATGGTAAGGGTAGCGCTATAGTTGTAAGTTGGCTGCCAGCCAGTCTACTCGGGGCGTATTACTCACTTAAAACACTATGGAAAATGTTTTCTTTTTCTTTTTTTTTTTTTTTTGTTATTTATGGTCTTTTATTATACCCTCTGCTTTAGTATTCGAGATGATGATTCTTATGAATAAATAATTATAATTATATTATAACAAACATTTGATGAAAATTATATGTCCAAGAAGGTGGGTTTACTTCGATTTATTACAAATTTCTGCTAGCTCTAATTTTTTATGTGAGTTTTGTATTATTGCAACATAATGGAAAATCGTAAACTTTTAATGATTTTCAGCTAAGCTGCAGCCTAAAAATAAATTATAGCACATGAAAATATGACTTAAATTTATGAAAATAAAAGCTTAATTTTTGGTATAGATCTAAATTGTTAGAATTGCTGCAAGGGTATTTTATATGCGTAAAACCAAAAGATAGATTAATTTTTGTGATATTTTTTTTAGTTTTTTTCTTTTCTTTTATTTCGATTTTTTTTGTACATGCGTCTAGCCAATAATGTTCATGCTGGCTGGCGCTCTGATGGATGTTGTGGACGGCAATGAAACTGACTCATTGTGCATCATCTCATATGGCGTTCAATTCTCATTTCTTTTGGCTGTCAGCTGGCAGCTGCCTTGTTGCTTTGTTGTTTTTTAATCAGCCAAATTGTTAACACCAACCGTATACAATCAGCGAAAGAGCTTCCAGAATCGTGGTATGAACTTGAGGCGCCACAACCCACGCAACATGCTACATGAATGTACATACTCTTATATTAAATATGCTGCGTTGCCTTCAGCTGGAGCAGCTAGCTCCAAATTTGTGTAGCAGCGTGTGAGATAAATTGTTATTGCTGCTGCTACTTCTGCTGCTGCTGATGCTGCTCTTCTCAGTCTTGTTCCGACACATAATCTGACAACTGACATGCAACTAAGCCACGCTCCACTCTATGCCACATGACACGCACTTCTGGCCGGAAGGATGGCAAAGTGACTGATGTTTGGTTACTCAGCCTCCCTCCCCACATCTGACGAGAGTTGGCAGAGTCATTGACACCACTCCGATACAAGATACAAGATTTTAGCAGCGGGGTAGACTTTGTCCCTTTAAGTTTTCATATGGGGCAGGAGCCAGTACTTCTTTTTTTTGCCAGAAAAACTAAAGTCGAATGACGAATGAAATAGTTAAAAATGGTTGTATATAAAATAAAATTATATATGAATTAATATTTAACAAGTTGAAATGATTCGGTGTAATTTAGTGTGATGTTTTCAAAAGTATTTGAATCATAAAAAAATATTTGTATCAAAATAATGGACTTGATAAATGCTATGAGTATGTAAATCGTAGTATTCTAAAAGAAGTCACAACCCAAAACCGTTGGATTTGTCATCCCTGCGTGAGTCATTTGAGTCAATCGGTGAAGCAGTGGCCAGGGGCAACGAGCAGGCAACTACTGAATTACGTATTTTATTGCAAAAAATCCCATTTCCATTTTGTACGTATAACCGAACCAAAAACAGAGAACCAGCAGACCAGCATTAATAGCCAAAAGACCGATAACTAATAACCCACTGCCCACGGCCCAATTGAAGGCTCTTGTTTGCTATAAGCTTGCCCCTTTATTAGTAAGTTAGAGTACTAGAGTAATATGGGCTTTATATATATATATATATATTTGTATTTATGTGTGCACAATATGTACGTGCACCCACAGCATGTGATATATGACATATATTACAAGATGAATTACCTGCCACCCCAAAAATAAAACACATAAACACACACGCACACACATACATATACGCATGGGAAATGGTTTGCTTCGCTTCGCTAAAACTTCCCTCGCTCAGCTGTCTAGGATGAAACATACACGCACACTTACTTACTAATTTCCCACCTCCACACACTAAAATTTCCCTCGCACTCGCCTTTGTTACTCGCTGCTTGTTGGCTGATACTTGGCTGGCAGCCGATTCAGTGCTTCACAGTTGCTCGAATCGTGCGCGTCGCTCGGCGGCTTCTTTCAGTTTTTTTCAAACGGTACCAATTGTTGAATTGTCTTAGAACGTGTCGTCTAATTTGCTCTCTCAGCATTATCAAAGTGATTTTTGCCATGCTTGCTAAATGTCTTAAATATTTGATTTAATGTTTTGTTATTATCGTTTGTTTATGGTGCGAATAACAAAGACAGCCTATAAAACAACCCTCAGCAGCTGCCACAGCAGCAGCAGCAAAACTCGCGATCAACGCCCTACCCTTTTCCGCCCACCACCAAACCGGTTTATACTCAAAATAGTTGTGCCTCGCAAATTATTATAAAGCCTGGCGTTTGTTTTTTTCTTACTTCTTTTTTCTGTGCTTCTATCGGAAAACAACCCCAACCCTTAAGCCAGCATATAATGGCAATGAACTTATGATCTAATAAGAAGACTCGTCATTCGTGTGTGACAATCGCAATAAGAATTGCGTACATAAAACTCTCAGTGCAAAAAATTTTATTCAAATAAAATATAAAAAAAAAAATAATAAAATGGCAGCTATTTTGAAGGAGCAGGGCAGACGCAGACTGTGCTCAAAATGTATGTAATACCCATAAAAAAAAATAGTTATAATTATAACTGAGTTGTATATATGTACATATGTTATTAATAATTTAGATGCAAAATGGTTTCAATTTGAATTAAACTTTAAAGAAATAATTTATATTTAAAATAATATTACATTTTCGGTATGGTTCTATCGAATTGTGGCCTGGACAGGTTCTATTGTAGCCTGATCTATCAACTGTGCCAAATAGCCTTAAACCGTTTAATTTTAAAACTAATCGAATATTTATAAGCAGAAAGAAGAACAAGAAGAAAAAGAAGAAGAAAAAAGAATGAAAAAACTTGCCAAGTGCCGGCAATGAAACAAAAAGAACAAACGCAGCAATAAGAGGGGAAAAATGTTTTTAATTGCTCACAAGTTTTCGTGTGTGTGTGTGTGTGTGTGTGTGTGTGTGTGCCTGTGTGTGTTTATTACACGAGTTTTCCCAACGTCGAACGCATCGTTGAGCTTTTCTAAGGCGCATTTGGATGAAGTTGTCTTTGTCTTTGTCGTTGTTATTGTTATTTTTGGTGTTGTTTTTGCTGTTGCGGTGGAGAGGGGATTTGTTGCTTCACGCTTAATTGGTTAGCGACATCGAACAAATTGTTCACGTTTATTAATTGTGATCAAAAAGTTGCCTGTTCGTAGTCCAAACACAAAAAGGGCAAATGATATTCCAAACTGCTTACAAATGATTTTTCTAGGGTGTGTTTTTTTCAACCCAATTGGAATTGGTTTGAACACAAAAAAAAGAAAAAGAAATGTGATTTTTTCCCATTATTACAAAATTTGGCCTGAGATTGCAGAATGGGTTTAGATATTCTAAATGGGATTTTCGGTGGGAGCAGTAAACAGTTTTTAAAGATTGCATACAAATAACAATAACAAATAAATAAAGTTATGGAAATAAAATAAAATAAATAAATAGAATTGAAAAGCTTACTTTGCTTATTTATTAGAAAATTAAATTGTTCCAAAATGCAGAGGAAGACTTTTAAGCAGTTTCTACTTAACTTAACTTGTACAATGCTGACTCAGGCGAAGTGCAATAATTGAATTGAAATTTTAAATAAAAAAAGACTACTAAAATCAATTTTAAAGCACTGTAATTTTATTTATTTCCAAGAAACTGAGTCATTTCTTCTTCACATTGGAACGTTTTGAAAAATGTTGCATTCTATTTGAGCCAAGATTGTCAATTGATAACGTCACTTTAAGTCAGAACTTTTTTGCACTTTTGTTGTTGGCCAATTGAATGGATAGAGGCAGTTGCGAAACTCTCTCATTCTCTTCCCCTTCCCCTTCCCCTCACCCAATCGCACTTCCACTTGAATGCACTTTTGTTCTGCACCCAGGAAACATTTGCACAAAGGCCTTTTGCTAAATTAAAAAAAAAAAAGAAGTTTGGAATACAAAAAACAAAAAAATGGAGAATGGAGAATGGCAAACAAAGTGCAATTTGATGAGGAGGTGGCCTTTCAGCCAGACGCTATGCTCTGTGCAGTCTGTGGGGTTTCCCACACCGCCTGCCCCCTGCATAATTAACAATGGGCGTGGCAAAAGGCGTAGACCCCAAGGCAATCGCGTTCTAATGAATTGGGTATTTCAGCTTGTTGTTGTGAAATTGTTGGCTGTTAGCTGTGCATTTCTCGATCTTTCATTTTAAATTTCAACCGAGCACAAACAAAATTTAAATAAAAAAAAAATGCGTGGGGCATACCACCCACTGTCAAAAACAGTTGCCATCAATGGGAGTCTGTTGGCAAGGAAAATTATTAAAAATCGCACAAATATTGCTAACGTTTTTTCTCTCCAAGCATTTTTGGCTTTTCTTTGCACACTTTTCATCCATTATATTTTTTGTAAAGATATTTTTATATGAATAAATATATAAATCTATATATATATATATATATATATATATATATATATATATTTGCTCTGGCAAAATTGTCGGCATCTTTGCTTTGTGCTCCTGCTGGAAAATGCAATGGGTTTTCCCGCAGGACACAACGCACCGCCTCCTTTCTGCCGATGCTGGAGCTCTGGCCGGGCACATTGTTTGCCTTTTGACAACGACTCTGCTCAGCTCAGCTCAATGTGACCAAAGATACTCCCGATGTGGAGTAATCGCAGGACGAAGCCATATCCTCAAGATAGTCTCGAGTTGCAAAATCTAAAATACGCAGCTGAAAGTTGGCCGTGGGCCGAACAGGTCGCACTTTAAATCCAGCATATTACCAAGTTCCTGGCGCCAGTGTAATCCCAAATGGGTGAGGGAGCTGCTCTTAAACTTTTATCAGCAGCAAAACTTTTGTTTTAGTTTGTTGCCTGGCAAAAGGAGCAGTTAAGTTTTTGCCAAACCCCCCCCCCCCCCCCTTCCAACTCCAACTCCAACTCTTTATCTTGCTGCAAAACTGATTAAGTTGAGATTGCCAGCAGTTGGTGGGGCACATGGTGGGGTTTGAGGGCAGCTGTCGGCTGCAGCTTGCAGGCAAATTGCTTGCGATGCAACAAGCGGCGGCAGCATCATTATAATAAAATCAACCATACCAACAAAATCTGATTTATCAGCTGAAGCTCCCTGAGTTATCCAATTGATCCAAACATACAAGAATGCTGCATTTTAGCCCAGACTTTTGAATACCATCGATGGTTTCCCACGTGGTTTCCCAATGCAAATTATTCTTTAGATCAAAAGCAAGACAAAAATCACCTGGAGTTTAAAATGTTGCAATACTTTGGGCGCCAAGGAGCATTTATCTTATTATTCAGAAAGTATGTTTCCAAAATGAAAGATTTTTTTTTTTTAAATAGGTGTTTTTCTTTTACTAATTAAAAACATTTCTACTAAACTAGCAAAATCTATTAAACATTTTTTTTACTTCTTTGTACTTTTTATTTTCCTTTCAAGTTTTAAGATTTTCCATAAACAATATTTTAAGATCTTACAGTTTGGCATCTAATCTTTAATATAGTAGCTGAATTTTTGAGAGTTTTATTTTTCTAAAAATAGTGAAACTCTTGAAAAGTGTTTTATTATTACAAATATATATCTGAGGAATAGAAAAAAAACACATTTTTAATTGATTTAAAAAATTAACTTCTTTTTTATTTATTATTTATTTTTTATTTTTTTTTAAATGCAACGATCACTTTAAATTATATATAATCCTTACCTTTGATTAACAGCTGGAAGATAATGGTTGGGACGTGGCATAAGCCATTTAAATACATATTTAAATAATAGTAATTTAAAATTAGTAAAAATAAATATATATAATATAATAAATATAATAAAAATAAATTAAAATGCACATTTAAAATTTTTATAATTTATATGTTGCTGGTAAATTGAAGTTTCAAGATTTTACTGAAGCCTTAAAGACGCCACAAAGTATGCAGCACTTGCCTCAAAATGACACACGTCAAGCCGTGCAACGCATTTGGCGCAACACTTGAGTGATGAGTGCCACTCGTGTGGGCTGCAACACAAACAGGATGCATCGTCTACCAACCAGGCAGCTGCCATAATTACAGACGCGGCAAATGTTCGCAAAATATGTTTAATTGTTGTAAGCAGAAGGCGATGGGTGGACGAGGAGGGGAGGGGAGGCTGGCAATGGAAGTGGTTAGACAGCAGCAGCAACCATGTCGAGAATAATTTGCAACAAGCACATTTTCCATTTCAAAGCTGCCAAAACATGCAACAAATATTGACATTGACTCTAATGGAAAAATCATTCGGGAGACAGCGATGACAGCAATGTTGCAAAGCAGCAGCTGCAGCAGCAGCAGCTATTATGTTGCACAGTTTAACATATTTATATGTAGCACTGTGCTTAAATTAAATTACAATTTCTCTGCTGTTGCAAGCATTTAAAGCCGCAAAAGGAAGCTGAAAGCAGCTAAGTGGCAACAGCGGCAACTACCCCAGACAAAACGACGACGCCTCTCATCGCGTGCCTGGTTGGGGGGGGGGGGGGGAGCGCACAGAGACGCTAGTGCTTTGGGTGGGGGGATGGGGGAATGTGAAGTGGACGCCAACAATATTTTATGGAGTGTTTGTCTAGAGTGGCTGCTGCCACTGCCACTGCCACTGCTGCTGCCACTGCTGCCACTGCCACTGCTGCTGCTGCCACTGCTGCTGCTGCTGTCGCTGCCGCTTTGTTGACTATAAATAACAATGGAATCATGACTTGAAATTAAACGTCGAAAATGTGGCATGACAAGAAGGGGGTGGGGTGGGGGTGTGGCAGTGTGGAGTGGATGCTGAGGGAGGGATGGAACTGCTCTTGTCTTTGCGCATGAAGTCAAAGAAACACAACAAAAAACGCAAATAAAACGGGAAGAAACCCAAAGATGATGTGCAGCCAAAGTGGATGCCAAGACTCAAGAGAACGCAAGCAATCAAAAGAAGCGCAAAGGGGGGGGACAGCCATGAAGGGAGAAAAGCTGGACAGATTTCCACATAAACACACATGTACATGTTGTGCGGCACATTTGTGTGTAATATGAATTAACAAATTGCCAAGTGGCGCCATCAATTTGTGAACACCCCTCCCCCCTCTGAGACATCCATGGGCAACTAGTAAATAACAAAAAAAGACAACATTTAAAACCAAAAGCCTTCAATCAGCGCCATTAAAATAATAAATAAAAATAAAAAAGTTTTTGATTGAAACAAACAAATCAACAACAAATTAGACAGTGCCTGGCGAGGTGTTTATTTTGGGTGCTGCGGGGGGAATACTTTAAAGATTTCCACTTTTCCCAATTACATATAATTTTTATACCAAATCAGACTTGAAGAAATTAAATGAATATGTTAAATATAGATAATTAAATAATATACTTTAAATATGTAAAATAACAAATATATTTAATAATTTAATTTCCTTTTTTACTCATTCGGAAAGTTCATAGGCGAAACGTGGCGCCATCTAGCGTTGGCTTATTAGACTTATTAAACGTCGACTATGACGGCCAGTTATGGAAGTGTGATTTACTGCCTCCAACTATTGCCGCATGCCACATTACACAGTTGCTGCGTCAACACTTCTATTACCCCTTTGCAAACCTGATACCCCCCCCCCCCCCACCACACACACACACTTACCACTAAGACTCATGCCACAAAATGCTTTTAGCTTACATCGTTGTGACTCGTTGTCGTTAGTCATCGGGGCAGCAACTAAGTGCCACAGCAACCCTCAGCAGCGGCCATCGTCCATTAAACCCATCTCTCAAAATTGCGCCACTTAATTGCGCCCTGCTCATTTACCAATAAAAACAGGAATGCTGTGTGGCAGTGGCAGTGGCAGTGGCAGAAATGGTTGTCGTCTGCTTTATAGTTATGGCCCTCACTGAATAAATTCATTCATCCGCTTTGCCGCACATTGTTGCACACACACTTTTCCCTCTTTTCTTATCATTCACCTACCAAAAAAAAAGGACCATTTGGAATTCAAATTAAAAAATTATATGCAAATCCAAAATATTTAAGAGTTTTGAATCATTCATATTTTATGCAGTATTTATTGAGAGATTCTTCGCCCACTTTGTGGAAACCATAATCTGCTTGGGCAAATTATTGTGCAGGATTTGGGGCTTTGCAGCGCAGATGATGTCGAAGCCAGACAGAATTTATGTTAAGTGGGTTGCATTTGGGGGCATTTGGGTCGTGTCTGCTAAAACCTCACCCCCCCCCCTCCCCCACCCCTCCCACTCCTTCACTTCAATCTGTTTATTATGGCTTTTTTGTCCGCTTTGCCAATCAAAATGTCGTTCAGCAATAAAAATCGAATCGAATTGTTTCTCTATTTTTCTTAGACATTTTTTTTGCCTGACAGTTGCAGCTGCGCTCAGCCGTAAACCGAATGCCCCTTTACCAAATCCCCCCCCCTCCCCCCCCCCCGCAAACCTAGGACAAGCCGCTTGGAGAAATACTTAACAAGAGCTGAGAAACTCAGATCAAGCAGAACTTGGAATAGACTTTGCTACTGCGATACTCCACAGCTGCGCACACACACACACACACACACACACACACACACACACACACACACACACACACACACACACACACACACACACACACTCACTCACTCACACTGCCTTAGACATTGTGGCAGGCAAATCTAATCAAAATGGCGCAAATTGCCGGATTTAGTTGGACTGACACGACGCAGATTTATTTTCATATCTAGCATTTGTTTGCCATTTCAGCTGCCAAAAAAAACTTGGATAAAGTCAACATTCCATTTTCGCACGCCTAAATGCATTTTGTGCAGAACATTCAAAACTTTACCCACAAAGATAGGCAATTATTTCTCAGTCCACCATTTATTGGCAAGAGCAGAAAATATATTTAGTAAACTTTGCCCGCTTTTTTCGTGTATTTTTTTTGCTGTTTTTTGTGAGACGCTATTAAATTTTATGGCTTAAGTTTTTGGCGAGAAACTTGCAACCGACAAAACGACTTGGCTAAGGATAATGCTCTGATTCGTTGCATAGTGTAGCCTAGTAACACTATCCAACAAGAGTTGTATTGTTTTCTTACATATTGTTTTTATTTATTGCAACTTTTTGCTTCGACTTGTTTTTATCGACTTTGAAAACTGACTTGACTGACAATCATTCTGGATTAGAGCCAAAGCCAAAGTTAAAAATTCGCTTTTTTGCTGATTTTCCAATTTATTTTTTAGCCAAATGGTTTTTCAATGGACAAATATGATTTTGCTGTGCATGAGAAATTTCTAACAAAAGTTGTTTGTTTGAAATTGAAAAGAAAAACATGAATACGGCTATAATTGCCTTGATTATCCTAGTTCTTACTATTATTTTTATTTATAATATTAATATATTTAGACCGGAATAAAAGCTATCTTTCAGCTTCTATTTGCATTCGTAAAACTAATGAATAGATTTCAAACGCTTTTAAATTTTTGTGCTATTATTTTACTTATTTAAATTAATTAAAGTAGTTTATTGAAGATAATAATAATTATTTTTGTCAGAAAAATTAGAAAAGCTACCGTTTATTATTTTTATTGGTATTTATTGTCATGTCAATAAAATGAATTGCTGAACTTTAATCTGCATCTATGGTTAAAAATTAGAAATTAGTATTTAGCTGAAGACCTTAACTTATTACACTCAACTTTCTAGAATTAACTGTAATTCCCAAAAAAAAAAAACACAATTCTTTTAATTTGTTGTGCTAGTATTTTACCTATTTAAATTAATTAAAGTAGTTTATTGAAGATAATAATAATAATTTTTTCAGAAAAATTAGAACAGCTACTATAAAATTTCTTTTCCACACGTGGATCTTTTACATTTCTTAAGATTATTTTTGAAGCGATTTCAAAACAGATTATGAAAAACAACAAAAAAAAAAAACTTTCTCTTGTGGCTGTGTTTAAGCTATGATGAAATAGCTGTAGAAAATACACTGGGGGGGATTGTTCAATTGTAAATAATATAACATTTGCCGATCTGCCACACAATACATGTCTATCCCGTTTATAAGCCCAGTTAAAGCCTTTGTTTGCTGCAAATTTGCTATCAGCGCTGTCAGCAGCCAAACAACAATTTCCGCATCAACATTTTATCCTTTCGATTTTTACATATTTTATTTTTGCTTTTTTGGTTTTGCATGACACTCTTTATCCTCGGGCACGTTTCGATGTATCTGTGTGTGTGTGTGTGTGTGTGTGTTTCTTTGTGTATGTTCGTGTCAGGACAAGCATAAACTTTGGCATTTTATATGCGTCGCGTCCAATAACCTGAAATTTGGTTTGGTTATTTTTGGCAGTCTATTTCTATTTTTTGTGAACATGCCCCAGCTGAGCTTCACATGGCATTAGACGCTGCTTTCAGGTTTCAGCTGAGGCAGGCAACTTTATGTTGCCAATGGCTGAGTGGAGTTGAAACGGGTTCCTCGACCTGCAGCAAGCTTCAACATCGAACAGAGAACATTGAACATTGAGCAATTGACCCATTTGCATTGTGCTTTGAGCAAAGCCACAATCCAAACAAGTGGCAACTAATAATACAGTGCTGAGGTGACACGAGGCAGCTGCCACATTGCCACATTACCACTTGGCCAAGTGGCGTGTTGCATTCAGTGTTCAGTGTTTCCGGACTTACTTCAAATACTTTGTCAGCTCGTGTTTTCTGATCATTTCTCAGTTTCTTGGTTTCCGGAGAGACTCGAAACTCGACTCGCGGGGGGGCAACCTGAACACAACTTGGCGTGCCAAATGAACTTATTTCTTTTGGGCTCCTTGGGCGCCAAGGTATCTGCTTTGTCATTGTCCCTCCGTTTGATACTCAGTTGCTCCGCTCTGTCCGTCAGTTGCAATTGTTGTGTGCCCATAAAAATATGTTCTTGCCACCCAGACGCAGACGCATGCAGCGCTGGCTCAGATTGTGGCATGCTCAGCTGTTGAACTGCTTAACTGCCGCAGCAGCTGTGGGGCAAGTGTTAACTGCTCGCCATAGTCTGCCACAAAATGTTGGTTGCGTTTAATTACACAAGTTTTTGCGCCACTGCATCTCATAATTTAGCAACGCGCATGACACCCCTCGCCTCCTTGGAGTCCTGCGTCCTGTGTAGAGCGTCTCCTTGGACCAGCTTTTCTTTAATTAAGAATAGTTGCACTTGATACTTGTTAACCTAAAAACACTTATTTATCAGATTAAAGACTATATCTTTTTAGCTGAACTTTCAACATTTGCTTTACTCTCGCCGGCATTTTCGATTCTGGTCTAGCCCCAAATTCGGTTTATAATGTTGATTGTTTTACATCTTACATAATGAAAAAGTCCTTTTACTTATTATTATAATTTTATACATTCTAAAGTATAAAGTATATACATATATATATTCATGATCAGCAATCTTAATAGCCATCTTAGTTTGTTCATTTCTTTCTATGCAAACTAATCTCCCAGTTTTTGAAGTATTCACAAATTTGCCGTATGCAGCATAAAATTTTAATATCGACCGAATCAGAGCACTATATCTTTTAGCTGTCATTGTAAAAAACGATTTAAAATTCCCATACGATTTCTTGGATAAAAAACATTTATCTTTAATAAGTAATTTTAACCAAACTCACAAGTTTTGTGCAGTTTTAGTTTTTTAGCATTTGAACAATCTGTCAAAAAATAAATTCTTGCATGAAAAACCAAATTATCAGAAGAAGTTTTTCGTTATCATATATATATATATATATATATATATATATATATTATAATAGAAATTAAATATTTTATTTTCTTCTCAATTACATTTTAGGCAAGTTAGCAATTTCCGTTTATTATTTTTATTATTATTTCTTTTCATGTCAGTAAAATGAATTGCTGAACTTTAATCTGCATCTATGGTTAAAAATGAGAAATTAGTATTTAGCTGAAGAGCTTAACTTATTACACTCAACTTTCTCCAATTAACTGTAATTCCCAAAAAAAAAACACAATTCCTTTATAGCCACAACGAATACTCCTCATTTGCTCAAATGTTGTTGCAGCTGAGCTGCAATTCCGTTTAAGACTTGGCTATTTCCACTTCTGCCTCAACTTCTGCACATCCAATTCCCGGTCAGACATCTACATCTGTTTGCATTAACCCTGGCAATTCTGGAAATTTATTTTAATTGAATTTCACAAAGTTTTGTTCGACATGTTTTCCTTATTATTTTTGGCGCAATCTGTGCAGCTGCACAAGAATAAAATTCCATGTTTCATTTTCAAAGATTGTTTAAAATTGCACAAATGTTATAAATATCAAAAATTGCCTAAATTTAATGCATTTAATGCATTTAATTATTCTCCACTGAGTTTATTAATATGCTAAAATATTATTTGCTATTTAATTAATTAATTTTGAACAATTATTTATCAGCCGAAGGAAAGGTTTAAAATATGATATTTTTTCTGGGCAATTATGAAAATCTTTTAATATTTTATCTTGAAGATGTTTTCCAAATATCGTCATATCAAGTAGTATATATATATATATATATATATATATATATATTGTATAATAAAAGTGATTTCTATTTATATAAAATACAAGTTTTTAATAAATTTATATATTCGGTTGATGTTGCTGGGCGTTTAAAAAATTGTTTTATTTTCAGTGTAAAATATTTTATATAAGTTTTTGCCAACATTTTTTTAACTCACTCTCTCTCTCTCTCTCTCTCTCTCGCTCCATCTCTGTCTGGTTAACAGGTGCGTGCTATGGAGCAGCGGCTCAGTGAATGGCCAAAACCACAAGCACAACAACAACAACAACAACAGCAGCTACATTCACAGCAGAGCACAGCGACCAGCTCACCAATACATCAGCAGCAGCAGCAACAACAGCAACAACAACAACAACAGGCAGTTGCCGCTGCAGCTTTAGTCGCTGCGTGTCAGCAGAGCGTTTTGGCCAGCTGCAGCAGCAGCAGCAGCAGCAGCATTGCATGCGTCCAGCCAAAAAACGAGGCGGAGAAAACGATTAACTCATTGGAGTATCAGGTGGAGGAGCAGCGTCAGTTGCGTTTGCATGACGCACGCCAAATCGAGGCGAAGGCAGCCAAGATCAAGGAGTGGGTAAACAATAAGCTGCGGGATCTGGAGGAGCAAAATCAGCTGTTGCGCGAACAGAATATTAAGTGTAATCAGCAGCTGGAGCTGCTCAAGAATCACATTGCCAATCAGTCCCAAAGGCACAGCATTGTTGGCCCCGTGCGTAATAGTTTGAGCTTGGATGTGCAGGATTTTGCCAGCACACCGGAGACGCGTAGACGCAGCGAGAGTCTTGATCCGCAGGAGATCATTAGCCGGCCGTTGACCAGCTCGTATCCGCATCATCAGCATCGACGCAATCTGTCAATGGAGCCGCAGGAGCTGGAACGCAATCTAGTTGCGGCCGTCGATGGGCTCACATTGGCGCCGCTGTCCAGCATCTCCAGCAAGGCAACGCACTCGACAGCAGCTGCAGCTGGAAGCACACGTCCGGATAGCTCCGATACGGATACGGCGCACGACTATGCGGAAATCTATACGCCGTCTTGCGAGAAGCTGCCGGCCTGGATGAAGAACAATCCGGCGCTGATGGTCAGCGGTGGCAATTCGAGCACAACAACAACCACCACTAGTGATGTGGGCGTGCCCAGGCCACCTACACCGCCACTGCATCGCTTTCCCAGCTGGGAGGCCAAGATCTATCAGGTGGCCAACGATGGACTAGCAGGCACTGGCACTGGCAGTGGCACTGGCAATGCCACTGGCCATGGAACTGCTACCGGCAATGTGAGCAACGAAAGCAACGCCAATGCCAACGCCAGCAACGAGCCAACGCCCGATGTGCAGGAGCACAGCCAGTTGGCGCTGTCCAATGGCAAGTCGAGGCCAGGACATGGACAGGATGCGAACGGAACGTTGGGCAGCAGCGGAACACCGGGCACACCGCAGCCGCCACCGACGCGGCAGCAACAAACCGCCAGCGGCGGCTTCTGTGATATCTCTGTGCCCGTCTATGCCACGGTCAAGGGGCGTGCCTCGCAAATCCGTTCGATGCCCTTCACCGGCGACTCCAGCGATGATTCGAGCGATGGCGAAGATCACGCCGTGATGCTCACCCACAACTCGCACAACTCAACCAGCACGGATAACACGGAGACATCGACATCTGGCAGCGCCTCCAGTCCCTCGAAAAGCCTCAAGACCTCGTCGAGCCTGAGCCCGGCCAAGCGCAGCGGCTCCGAGAGCCCCAAAAATGCCAAGGCGCGTGGTATGTACTTCTCTCTCTCTCTCTCTCTCTCTCTCCCCGAGAAACCTGTCTCCGTACTCTCCCCGCACGCGCATCTGCCCCGTAAAGAACAAAAAAAACCAGTAAAGCGTAATGGTAGCGGTAGCGTTAGCTCATCATCGACAACAACAACAACAACCACAGCAACAACAATCACAGCGATAACAGCACTAATCGATAACAATCGACAACTGATAACAGCCAACTAGAATATTATCCTCTTGTCTCCCGCACATCCCACATTTAACACATTTACCACTGATATATTCCCATGCTAAAAGTACAACTAACAAATCGAATTATTCTACGATTGATATCAATTCCTTAATTTTAATCCTTTTCAATTTCAAATTCCCAATCGATTGCATCTTGTTATAAGTTATTTTTTTTCTTTCCTTTTCATGGCATTTTTACAAAGAATGCAAATTGACATAAAATATTTTTTTCATTTGCTGCTTTTTATTATTTTCCCTGTTTTTCATTTTAATTGCAGTTTTTTTATATTTTGTAATCCGAGAAACACTTTTCGAAATCTTAACTGTAATGAATTCTTCAATTCTTCGTTTTGTATCTTTGATATTCCTTTGCCATGATAATATTTCAAATTTCGTATTTACTTCATTTTATTTAAATATATTTGAAAATATTTGTTAAGCATTTCGTCAACTTTATCCCTGTTTTCCTATCCATAATCCTATATCATATTTTACACTTCAATTAGCAATATCAAGTCCCGACTCCAACTCCTTCAATATTTTCAATAACAACTAATTTGTTATCCGTTTATTCTAACAACTTTAAACTGGTTGCACCTCCTTCAACTCACCGCCCAACCCCCTCTCTTGTTGTGGGGGCATTTCATTTGTAACCACCAATGACCACTCAATTAACCATCACCCTCCATTAACCTCTCACACACACACTACACACACACACACACACACACACACACACACACACAAACACACACACACACACACACACGTACAACAGGTCAAACACGCACATCCACACTACAATCACAACACCAACAACAACACCATTATCAGCTTCATCAGACACTGCCACACCCACAAGCGGCAGCGTTGGCGCCCATGCACCGAGCACAGAGCACGCTGCCACGCCTACATACGCCTACCACTGGCGCGCAGGCGACGCAACTGCGCGTGAGTCCCCACATGCGTGGCACAGTAATTTCAGATCTTTCCTTTGAATCAGGCCTCTCCGACGACTATGCCCTGCCACCCGATGCCGTTTCCGAATCCACCTGCATGGACGCCTCGATGCCATCGCTTTTGATGCGCCAATCCTACGTCGACTCGCCCAGCAAGAAACTCGAGTCGCTCGAGAAGGTGAGTCTGATCTCTACAATATCTTTCCAAGCAGAGATTAACTTATGAATAAAATAATATTAGTTATTTTGGGACAGTTGTTTTTATTTTGAATCCCATCGGGATTCGTTTTAAGGAAGAGATTCTTAACTTCTTCTTAGTCAGTTGTGCAGTTTGCATCTCCGACGGGATTCGAAATATATCGAGCAAAAATTATAAATCGTCATAAATAATTACTTATTTTTTATTATTCAATATTTTAAAATGTTTATATTTTTTCAATAAAAAAAAAGTTAAGTCTGCGATTTTTCCTACGTTTTTTAATTGCTTTTTAGTTTTTTTAGAATACGTAAATTTTTTACGTTTTTCATCTTATATATTTTTAATATTTATATTTTTATTATATAAAAATATTTATATATATATTTTTTTTTGCTTTTTCTCCTTCGCGTAGATGGGTCACCTGGCTAAGCTGGGCGGTAAATTGAAGACTTGGCGCAAACGCTGGTTTGTCCTGAAGAACGGCAGCCTTACCTACTGGAAGAGTCAGCACGATGTGCAGCGCAAGCCGCAGGGACAGATCCAACTGGACGAGGCCTGCCGCATCAGTCGGGCGGAGGGCGCCTCCACGTTTGAGATTGATACGGGCAAGAAGGTGTACTATCTGACCGCTGATTCACATGCCACCATGGACGACTGGATTCGAGTGCTGCAGAATGTGCAGCGACGTAATGCGACCAAACTGCTGCTCAGTCGGGACGATCAGAAGCCGACGGTGCAGGGCTGGGTGACCAAGGTGAAGAATGGCCATGCCAAAAAGTGCTGGTGCGTCTTACTTGGCAAAATGTTTCTCTACTTCAAGGCGCCCGTTGAGACGGTGAGTAACATGGAATTGGGAAAATCCAATATTATGTTTACAATTTATAAATCACACAGAATCCATTGGGCCAGATCAATATGCGTGATGCACGCGTTGAGGAAGTGGAGCATGTGTCCGACTCCGATTCGGAGGAACGCGAGGATGCCGCACAAGATCAGGCGAGACTCACCGTTGCCATCTATCCGGCGCATCAGGGTCCCACCTATCTAATTCTATCCGGCAAACCGGAGCGCGACAATTGGTTGTATCATCTGACTGTCGTCTCTGGCGGAGGGCCCAGTGCGGGCACACAGTACGAGCAGCTCGTGCAGAAGCTAATGGAAACCGATGGGGATCCAAGTAAGTTAACTATGGATGTGGCAAGTGATGTGTCAAGTGATCCGAATATAACTGCCCACTGAAAATCTCTCCATTTTGATGGTTATCATAGGAAGATTTATTCGTTCCGATATTCATTATACTCTTAAATCGGTTTGCCAAAATGTTCAATCCACTTTCCGTTTCAAAACCCTTAAAACTTGGAACATATAATGCTTCCTTTTGGCAATTAATATAATCGATAATTCCAAAGCTCGACGAAATTTGGTTAGTATCTCGTTTAAAGATCGACCGGGTTTCTTGGGTTTCTTTTTTGGGAGATGTCTCCACATTTGTTCACATTTATTAATTTGAATTGCAAACTGTATATAAATATTAATGGACTCTCTACTGGATTTGGTTTAGACTGTGTGCTCTGGCGTCATCCCATACTGCTGCACACCAAAGATACAATAACAGCGCCACTGTCCTCGATGCACACGGAGACTATGCAGCCGGAGGCCATCAAACTATTCAAGGTAAGAGCATTATCTAATCGGTTGCGAATCGTTCCATTATTGATGTAATTATTTCTTCAATTCATAGAGCATTCAGCTGTTTATGTCGGTGGCTGTGAATCAGCCAGGCATCGATTACCATGTGGTGCTCGCCCAGAACGCACTGCAGCATTGCCTGGACATGCCGGAGCTACAAACCGAAATGATTTGCATTCTAATTAAGCAAACATCCCGACATATGGGCCAGAAACTAAGTGTCGGTGTCCAGGTAAACAAGAAACTGGGCAAGCAAACGCGTGTAAGTTTTTAAGTTGCAAAGCTTCTTATCCTTTAAAAAACACTTTTAGTTGTATTCCCCCCAAATGAATTTCCTGTTAACCTTCTCGTTTCCCTCGTTTCCTATTGATTTCTATGTAATTTCCTTGACTAATCCTTGACTTACCAATTAGTTACCAATTGTGTACATGTCTGGCACGTGGCCCACTTATTCCTTATCAGAGAGTAATGACAAAATTAAAAAGCTCTTGCAGAGCTTTCGATTCTGAACTTTCAAAAAAAAAAAAAGAAGGAAAACAATTCTTCCAAAAACCTTTATTGTCACACACATCAATCACTGCTCAAGTAGACGTTACATCAATTAAGAGCTTCAATCAAATAAAAAGCTCGCTCTTCACAGCGCAAGCTTTTAAAAGCTTATCCTCAATGCAGCTTCCAAGTGTTACCTCACCTGAAAAGTCCATGCAACTAGGTATCGTATATCAAATACCACAAAGATATATTATTCCTCAACTTTATTTTAATTGCCTTATAAAAAATCATCGCTTTGTAATCGAATCATCGAATTTGAAAGCTTTGCTTTAATTTGAAAAGCTTACGAACGCCCAACACTTAAAGACAAATCTAACACATACTTAATAATCGATAACTTAATAATCACACATAAATACCTATATCATATCATATCATATCATACTATATACTTGCCATAGTTTATTCCTGTAGTTTTTGGCATGTTCTACTGAATAATTCGAATCGATTCGATTCGAATATTTTATTTTTTTGTTTCTTCTTTTAATTTAACTTCTTTTCTTTTATTGATTTTTGTGTTTAATCTGCTTTTGATTTGTACTTCAAGTAGTGAACAGACAATGAATTTCCCCCATAACTGCCAAACTTTATCTATGTGTACACATATTTAATAGCTATCTACACACACACATACTTCTAAGTGTACATACATACATAGCTTTCAAATGAATCAAAACAAAAACAAAATCAAACAACAACAAATATGCTATTCATGTGTATAGTTTTATCTGATTCTTGGTGTTTCATTATCATTGTATAAAGTAATTGCTGTAAGTTTCATACATACTATAGTATAGTTTACCATACTATATATATACATATATATATATATATATATCTGCAGAGTATACTTTGTATACACTACAATACTACAACTACCTTTAAAGAACATACATAACAAACACATACATACATACATATATACATACATATTATTACATACATATACGTACTCAAGAAAGTGGGGGAAAACATAGTGTACATAATTCCTAAGCAGAAATATCTGATATATCTGAATTTTTGTGATACTACTCTGATCTTGACAGTTGATCAGTAAAACTTTTAATTATGCTTATGATAATATAATATATATTAGAGTTGTCCGCTTATGTCAATTTAAGCCATACTTTTATATATGTTTTATATGTATAGAATGCATACATCCCTTAGGGAGTTTATCGATAGTTTTTATCAAATATCCACTGAAAACAGAACCTTAAGGAACCAATTAAGCCACTCACACAACCTCAATCACAATAAGAAACAGTTGAAACTTTAACACACACACACACACACACACACACACACACACACAGATACATATCTAATCTAGCGCTACGTTTCGATAAACTCGCTTATCGGAATAACAAGTTTGCTATCGATAAACTGTTAAATAACGTTTAAGGTGGCCCAGCATAAGCGTATGTATTGTATATGCATACATACATACACACATACATACATACATATATGCAACATATTCGCATTTCTCTTCTTCTTCTAGAGTTTACTGTTATTATTCTTTCGCACAGTTTTCTGGCTTATATTTTTCTTCTTTTTTTCTGTTCAATGGCTTTGAATGTTTTGCATTATTGACTCGTTTTTTTTGCCTGTTGCGCTTTACAAAAACCAAAACAAACACAACAACAACAAAAGCAAAAGAACAACTTGTGTTAGCGGTTCACACACAAACATACATCTCTGTAAAAATACAACCACTAAAACAAATAGAAGCATTTAGTTAAACAAACAAAGAAACAAACAAAAAAAACTCAACATTTTGTCAGCTTAACATACAAAAATTGATCAGCAAATGTTTTTTGGCTTTTCTTCCATTTTCCGCTTTCGGTTTCTTTATGGTTTTGAAACGTGTTTCCGTTTCGTTTGTATGTGTAACGAACCAAATCTAATACCGATTACCGTTAACCGATAACCGATAACCGATTACCCGCAAACCCGTAAATACCAACCATTTACCAACACTATACTGTACCGACGATGACGATGACGACAATGTTCACGAAATTTACAGCAACTACTATTGTGCGCCACCCAAAGCCTGTTCACCTGTGATACCCAACAGGCTGGTCAAGCTCAAGCCAACGGCAGTTCGCCCACTTCTATACAGGTATGAGGGGAAATTTGTCTTGTCATTCCAATAATCGATATACGATAAGCAAAACAATTTGCGAATTGCGATATACGATATACGATATATGATATATGATATACAATATTTGTTTATGTTGTTTACGTCTACGTATTCTACGGTTGCTTTCAGTTATAGTAGTAAACAATTGTAGAGTTGCCTAATCCAATACCCAATTTTTTTTACCTACATTGCCTTTATCACTAATTGTGCTCAATAATCTTTTCTCATGCATCTTTGAGCAGGCGCCCGTTTCGACGCCGATTATCGATTGCAAGTCAAATCCGCCCGCGTACAGCTTTGTCCAGGGCTGGCAACTGCTCTCCTTGGCCGTCTCATTGTTTGTGCCCAAGTCCAGTCGTTTGCTCTGGTATCTCAAGCTGCATTTGTCCCGCAACGCGGACACCAAAACGGAGACGGGCAAATACGCCGCCTACTGTGAGCGGGCACTGGAACGAACCCTTAAGAACGGAGGACGCGAAACGAAGCCGTCACGCATGGAGGTCCTTTCGATATTGCTGAAGAATCCCTATCATCACTCCCTGCCGCATGCCATACCCGTGCACATGATGAATACCACCTATCAGGTAAGCACTTACAATAAGTCTATCAACTGCAAAGTATTTTCTACTCTTCTCTTTGCTAATATTAGTAATATCGGAAAATATATATATTATGCGGTTATCTTTGCAGAATTTAAAAATCTGATTCTTAAGATGATTTAATAATTTAACTTTGTCTTGTAAAATGTATGCATACCATTTTCACTATTTTTTAATAGACAAAGATAACAAAAAAATTAGCCATCTAAAATGATTTAATTATAATCCGAATCCATTAAAAATGGGTAAAAATTATTTAATTGTTTTGTGCAAATATATATACATATATATATAAGTATATATATTCTTGATTAGAATAAACAGTTGAGTCATTATTTTATAAATGCAAAATTTGCCAATAAAATAAGAATATATTTAATTGCTGGTTTCAGAGTGATTTCGTAGTCCAGCGCACTCGACTACAGCGTTCTTACTTGTTATCATTTAGATCACTTAACTTTTATTTATTTATTTTTGCAGGTGGTTTCCTTTGATGGCTCCACCACAATCGAGGAATTCCAGACGACACTCGCACAAGAACTGGGCACCCGGGATGCCACCAATGGTTTTTGTCTATTCAGTGATGATCCGATTGAAAAGGATCTGGAGCACTATCTGGAGCCGCTGGCCAAGCTGTGCGATGTGATCAGCAAGTGGGAGACGGCGCTGCGTGAAAAGGGTTCCGGCAAGTTCGAAAACTCGCGCGTCATTCAGCTGAGCTACAAGAATCGGTTATACTGGAAGCACACCATCAAGTGTGAGACGGACAAGGAGCGACTGCTGCTCTGCTATCAGACAAATGCCCAGATTGTCCAGGGACGCTTTCCACTGTCGCGCGAACTGGCCCTGGAGTTGGCATCGCTGATGTCACAGATCGATATAAGTGACTACTCGCAGGAGAAGTCGCGCGATGTGGGCCTCAAGGCGCTGGACAAGTTCTATCCGTATCGCTATCGAGATGCACTTGGCGCCGATCAGCTGAAGGATGTGCAGGAGCTGCTCATTTCGAAGTGGACGCTGCTCAAGGGTCGCTCCACGCTGGATTGTGTGCGCATCTATTTGACCTGCTGTCGCAAGTGGACCTATTTCGGTGCCTGCCTCTTTCAGGCCAAGCCGCGCCATAGCGAGCCGCAAGCAACCATCAATTCGCCCGTCGCCTGGCTGGCCGTCGCTGAGGATGCGCTCAATGTGCTCGAGCTGTCGACAATGGCGCCGGTTGCTCGTTATCCCTACAGCAGCGTGATGACCTTTGGTGGGTGTCAGGATGACTTTATGCTGGTGGTGTCACACGATGACGGCACTTTAGCCGGCGGCTGCGAACAGAAGCTCCTGTTCGCCATGAGCAAACCGAAAATCTTGGAGATCACGCTCCTCATTGCCGACTATATGAATGCGCTGGGTCACACGGTGCCCGGCACACCACAGATGAACTCCCTCACCCGCAACGGTTCGCATCGTTCGCTGCGCACCTCGCAGCGACCAGGCGGCGGTCTTGCTGCTGCTGGTGTTGGCATTGCTGGCGTCGCTGGCCTCACAAGTCTCACCGTTGTTGGTGCGGCCAGCAGCATCACTGGCTTCTCCACCAATGCAACAACAACGGCCCACAATACGCTCAACTCGCATGCGACCCACACGCTAAACTCAACGCATTCGCATACGCTGAGCAGTTCGCACCATGGCGGTGCTGGTGGTGGTGGTGCTGGTGGTGGCAGCCATCAGGGTACTCTCAATTCACAGACAGCGGCACATCATCATCATCATTCGCATACGCATCCGCATCCGCATCAGCCGGACATATTGAAGAGCACGCCCGATCACCAGCGCATCAAGTGAGCCTCGTGGGTGGGTCGTCTTCGGGAGTAGTACATATATACACATTAATACAACACATATGCATACATACTATACACACTCACACACACACGCAGACCTACATATGTATGTGAGAGATCCATGAAACAGAGGAGCACCTTTTGAGCAATCTATGCGCTACTCAACACTAAGACAAAAAAAAAAAAAAGAAGAACGTTCTTTCCTAAGCTAAGCTAATTACGGTACTCGTACTCTAAACACAACACAACCATATATTATAAATATATATATATATATTTTTTTTTTTTTGTTTTTTTACTAGATCTAAGCCGTATCCCGTGTTAGGTATTTACATTTGGTACATGTGTGTTTTCCTGTAGTTTCCGGGTTTCTCTTATTTTGTACAGCAATTTTGTAGAAATTGTTCACAGCGTTTTCTGAGCTTTCTTCGTACTCTTCTACTCTCACCGATGTATATTCGTTATATATGCATATATATATATATATATATATATATATATAATCAACATTCTTACTAATTAACGCTTCTTCATGAATCTCACATTGTCCCTCCATGCTCAAAAACTGCCTTTCGACTGTAGAACAACGACAAACGACGACTAACAAGATATTGAATCAAGCCAAAAAAAAAAACAAAAAGAATAATTATAAATAAATAAATAAACCCAACAAAGAGAACAAAAATAGGCTAAAAAAATAAAAAAAAACAATATCTAAATTAACATTAGTGTTACTCATGAGCAGCAGGGTGGAAGAATTTACAATTGTATAACCATATTTTGTATAGCATTTTTCATGCCCAGATATAAAATATTTTATTTTTTTTTTTTCCTAAGCATAATGTAGTTGAGGAGTTAAAAAAAAGATGTATAGCCCACTTAGATCTAGATACCAGACAAATATATATATATATATATACAGTATACATACAATTATGATTTCTGCTCTTGTCGTACTTACTAGTTCTGCATAGAGAGCACAATATATATATTAATGTTGTCTAGATATGGCGCGAAGGAAGGTATTTATATATATATATATATATTATATATACAAAAGGTTTTTTATTTTTATAATCGCAATTTATAAAGTTGTATCAGGTTTTTGTCCCCTTAGAAAGCACATCTCATTTCACTGCTAAAATAAATGTTTTTATTCAAATTCTTTTTTAAAAATGTTTAACAAATTAAATGTGCTAATATAATAAAAAAAAAACACATAGCCAATCGAAAACACAGCCAGAGCTTCTAATAAAAAAAAAACCAACAAAACGAGAAAAACCAAATAAATTTATGCCACTACAGCAATTGTAATTGATATGAAAGATATCCAATGAAAGTAAACAAATTAAACATGTAATCAATGTATTTGGAAACACAATTATTCCAAGACAAGTACTTAGAAATATCCAAAAATATAAATCGATAGCACTCCTAAGTCCGTTAATAGGTCACAAGAACAAACATCAACACATATAAAGCAACTTTTGTTTTTGATTTCTACAAATTTGGTTAAAAACAAAAAACTGCTCTCAAAGCGCTATCGAATATAATTTTGAAATTAGTTCAAACAACTTAACACACATCTATAGAAATATATATGATATATGTATATGTATACATATGTAGACGCGTACACACATATATAAATATATATGTATGTATTTAGCAAAAGCAAATTATACACGAATCACGTTAATAAATGTGTAAATGGTAACAGCGCATTTTTTTCCTAATTGTAAAAATTTGATATTAAAAATTTATATGCAAAATCGCAACCAGAAAAGCGGCATTCAACTATATATTATATACACACATACATATTTGTCAGCGCAGATATGGCAAGAAATAGGAGAATATATCATCACGCAAAACGAAAGAAAATATATATATAATGGAAAAACTAATCATTAAAAACTACCAAAAAATAACTAATGCATTTTTACTGGGTTTTGGGATTACCAAGAAACTCTTTGAGCTCAAAAACTTATTGTCGATAGGCAATAAGCCGATTTGAAGAGTTGTAATTTCGTATTAAATTGATATAAATTGCCTAAAATTGTATTTTATTGATGTTACATATCAACCATCCATCTCTATAGAGACTATCAAGATGAGCATATCATATACATTTACTATTTTTACACACATTTTCTACAATTTACATTTTCACTTCGCCTGGGACGCTCCACAAAAAGATACAAATTAGAGTTGCCATTAAATTTCAAAATTTCTGCATGCAATATTATGTTCAATTCGTGATGTACGGCAAACCAATTAAAAGAAAGTCATAAACAGAAGTCAATGGAACTGTGTATATTATCGCTGATTTATAGTTGTTTCGCTTATTGTTGCCCCTCTATTTCTGGGTGAGCATGTGTCAGTGACTTTGAATTTGTGTGTGTATGTGGAAATTAAATTTAAACCCAAAACATAATGTAATTTAAAGAAAGCACGGCTCAGGTAAAAATTACGTGCCCCCCCCCATTTTTGCAGACATTATTATCTAGCTGTTGTTGCGGCCGTTGTCATACAATTACGATATAAAATATTTATATGTCTTTTGGCCTTTGTAACAAGCGGCACACTTGCTGCCACTCTGCTCCTCTACCCAAATCGTCTATGACGTTGGGCAGGCAGTAATGACGACGTCGACGACGACGACGACGACGATAACAACAGCAATCAGCATCATCGGCACGCCGCAAACAACGCCAATTACAATTTAACAACTAACCACTAATGCGACTAACGTACATACATATATTACAAAACCCAGAAGTATAATATAAACACCAGAAATATAACGCCAACTGCCGCCGCCTTCACGTACATCGATTTGCGATTTAGCAATTTGGCATCCTTTTTATACTTTTGCGACATCATCGACAGGTTTTGCGTTTTTGTATCCAGCTCTGTAAGAGATGTATATTATTATAATTTGATTAGCTTCGGATATGTGGTGGGTTAACACACCTGCCAACACGGTGCCACGTTGCAGCACATCGTCAATATTCTGGACCATGATACGCTGCACATCCTGCAGTTGTGTATTAATGTTGCTAATGTTGCGCCTCCGGTCTGTCAATTGCTTTTTCGCCTTCTGTATGTACACATCGAACTCGATGAAGGCATAAGGGCGTGTCACCGAATTGACACGTCTGCCATAGTTTGTGTGAAACTCCTGCGCCAGATCCTCCAGATAGTTGAATGCCAAACGTTTTGAATACATTTTATCAACCATTACCAAATAGCATACATCGTTTTCGATAAGATAGCTGTGTCCGGGTGCCAAAAACAATGTGATTGTGCGATGATGCAATGAAAGAAAACCAGAGAGTCATATTAGGTCAATTAAATACAAATCGACTGCATCAGCTGCAAATGTATGAATTTATGCAATCACTTAATCGGATTCTTGCATCAGCTTTAATGTCCACATACTGAAATAGATATGGTCCGGTTTCGATGCTGCTGCGCGCCGGCGAGTGTGTTCCCAGTTTGCGAAATAGCATTTTCGCTTGATTTTGATAATCCAAGATACTGCGTCCGCTCTATAAGCCATGCGAAAAGTGAAAGTGTTTTTTTAGTTTTCGTAAACTACACACATGTGTGTGGCTGTGTGTGTGTGCTTGTATGTTGGTATGTTTGTTTGTTTGTTTGTGTGTGTTTGTCAACGCACCTGCTCATCGTCCTGCATGGTGCCAACCAGTGGCAGACCATCTATGACACGGGCAATCATCGTCAGCAGCGCCATGTCTGTGTTGTCTCTTTAACTTAGGAGGCAACCTCAATATGTATGTGTGTGCTGCAGCTGCTCGATTGTGGCCACGGTTACAGTTTCACTTTGTTTGTTGTTGCCGTGGCCGCTACTTTCCAGTGTTAACCGCTATTCCCGTTGTTGTTTTTGTAGTTGTTGTTTAAGAGCCTGAAATCATTTTATAATTATTAACTGTGCAATTGATTATCGGAACACTCTGTCTCACTTTTCAGTGTAAGCTTGAATATTTATAAAATTTGTATTTAGCCAAAATTACATTATCACATATTGTCAGTTAAATATGCGAAATTACGCTGTGAGACATAAACTGAATCGTGTTTTTGTGTTACTGGAAACACGTCAGCGGCTTGCGCTGGCCCTGTCAAACAGCGATAAATTTAAACTATCGCTTCAGTGATTATCGATGTGTGCGATAATATCGATAGTTAACAGTGCGTGCCAGTAAAATAACATTCAATCACTTCAAATTGTGATAAAATAAATACACGTATAATAATACAATAAACAACATAAACATTAAATCTATAGTAAGGGTTGTGATAAAAATATTCATAAGAGGATCATCTGGTGGTAGAAAAAATCCCAATATCCTTGAAGATGCCCGTAACGACCCGCAATCAACGAGTCCTGAATCTTGAAACTCCTTAATATAGACAATGTAATGCTATAACATAAATAGATCAGTGTTGATCAACCAACATTTTTGAATGCACAAAATGGTTTTTGCAGAAGTCTTGGAATTGCCAACAGTGGAACTGCATAGAGTATGTGCTGTCTCGCTCCAGCGCAGAACGTATTGTATTGTCATGTCATGGAACTGTCTCGCTTTCGCACAGATACTTGAATTTGGGATTAACTTTATTAAATATGTATATAATTGCATGCGGCTCTTTAAGATGTATGTAAGTAATAGTCGGTTGCGATCTGCTTTTAATTGAAAATCAGGCGGAATGCAGGCCGTGGCTCGGCCACCTCTCAAATATGCTTCGATTTCTTGTGCTTGGTGCTGCTGCCTCTGCTGTTTATGTAGCTGCTGCTGCTCGTCAACTAGGCGGCCTGCACCGATTGCTTCTGCGAGGAGCTGATTTTATCACCCAGACTAAGTGCCATGCCCTGTGGATAACACAAATGACGGTTTTCGTGGTGAGTGCCCATTGCAAACGGGAATTAAGTCTGAATGAAAACCCACCTGACTCTTGGCGCGAATACGTATGTGACCGGTCACCTTCGAATCGGGATCATCGACTGGCTTCTCAATGCTTAGGTTGGCCAAGGCGTTTTCGCCAAAAATCGACCTGCAATCGTTGAGTGGTTTGATAAGAGGATTGCTGAACACATGAGTAAATTGACATATTGATTGGGTAAGTACTTGGCATACATGTTGGCAGCCATAAAGCCGCATTGGCCAGAAAGCGCCTTTTCCGGCGTTAGACACTTCATGTTGGTGCTCTTTAGCAGGTGCTTGAGATACTCGTGCAGATCGGTGAAATTGGTGTTCACCGTCACCTTGTTCTCCCACTCAAAGTCTTGCCACATCTGACGGAACTCAATGTCTGTGCAGCTGGCCGGTATAATGTAATCCATGATGTCAATGTGTATGGTGTTGAGTACCACGACGTTTGTGTTGAGCGCCGTATCATATACTGAAATATGTTCAAGCCGATATTGTAACTTAGCAATCAGTGATTCTTCCATTAAACTCCACTCCACCCACCTATATTGCCAAAGATGATGCCGTTCTCTGTGGAGGAGACCTTCACATTTGCTTTTATGTTGCAGAAATCGTGCGGCGCCAGCACAACCGGGTGTGGACGCTCCACCAGCTTCAGATCGCCCAATGTGGCCAGCTCCAAAGTGCAGTTCTGCAGAGTGTCATCTAAGCGAAGTGTACACGATAATAAATGATCGAAACTGGTATGGTTTTAGGATTAGGAGAATAACTCACTTGTCTGATTGACAATCAGCACGTCCAGAACAATGTCGTATTGGTTGACATTTACGTAGGCCTCGGCGTAGACCGGATCGGAGAAGCCGGTTAGCTGGGTAACCTTGTTGAGTTTGTTGTTGGGCGACGACATGTCGTTGATTTGGGCGGTCTTGCTGCCAGCCAATGCTTGATTCAAACTCGACTCGAAAACATTCTCGCCCAGCTGATTGTCACGTCCGTTGGAGAGCTGAGCAAACAGCACTGGCGAATCGGGCTGCACCTTGGCCGTGGCACGTTGTTTCTCCTTCTGGATGCGTTGATCCTCCTCCTGCTGTGCATCGAGCATATTGCCCAGTGCGGTGCGGCAATCGTGCCTGAATACAGCAACGGCCTCTGATGTACGATCGCTGAGCGTGCGCAGGCAAACCATGATGCGATCGGAGTCATCGAAAGTGATCGGCTTGCTGGGATAGCCAGACTTGCCCAGATGCAGTATGGAGCTCATAATAAGCATTACCTGTGTTGTTAAGCGATTCTGTATGCGTGCATCTGACTGCAGCTCCACGTATCGCAGCGCCAACTTTGTCAACGTGGCGGAAAGAGCGGCACCAATAAAGAAATCCCCATCCATCAAATACTGACGCAGCGGTGGACGCTTCTCCTTCTTGGCAACGCTGCGAAAAAAGGAGTGAAATTTTGAGAGTTCCATAATTATAATACTCACTTACACACATACATTCGCTTATCACCACAGAAGGAGCCCAGTAATCTTTCTTCCATGTTTGATATTTCGAACTCTTAAATTACGGTTTCTGGGCTTTTGAATTTGTTTAAGGAGGGAATGGACTTTCCCAAATAAAAAAAAATGATATTGAATGACGATCTTTGTAAAATACCTTTCAAGGTAATTAAAAAATGAGAGGAAATATGGGTTTTTATCGCTTGTACGGACGGGATTGGGCGTGGTCCAAAACTTATTCCGAAATATCATCTTTGGCGATGATGGGGGCAGGTGTTGGCATTGCTATAGCCTCCTCTTGGACAATAAGCCTCCAACTTGTATATCTAATAGGTAGAAGGTATTTTATTTTTTGTGAACTTACGGTGCCAGGCTGTAGGCGCTCTGTGTGGCATATGTGCCATCTGAGGTGACCTTGTTAGAGCTGCTACTACTGCTGGTGGTTGTGGTGGTTGCGGTGGCACCGGTGCTATTTGTTGCCTCGCCACTGGTAGACGTAGTGCCCTGTTGCTGCTGTTGTTGCTCATCGGCTGAATCGCCGGCGAGACGGCGCTGTTCGGCATCGACCATTGGTATCTCGCCGAGTGTCTGCTGTATTGCTGCAATCACCTCGAGAATCAGTGCATCACCCTCCACATACTCGCCCAGTATCCAGACGGCGGCACGATGTATTTTCGAAGACTTAATTTGTGGAAAGGCCTCAATCAGATGCTTTATGATTAGTTCGCGCAATGCTGGGAATTTTTGAATGGCCTCGCGTATAAAGATTAGTACATCGACGGCGGCAAGTTCATTCGTATCGGAAAGGAACTCCACCAGCACGGGAATTACATTGCCGGCCACATCCGGGAATTTGATGGAGCACGTGTGCAGGGTGCGCACCAACAATTGGCGATACTTGCCCGTATCCTCGTGCTCTACGTTGTGCGTCTTGGCCACCTCCTTTTGCAGCACCTGCACCATTTCGTTAATGTTGCGCGAGTAGACCAAGTCCATCGCCAGGGCAAGTGTCTTCCGACGCACCTCGATGTCTGGGGCGGCAAGGACGCGCAGCACATCCATTACCAGATCCTGCATAACCTTCTCCATGTTCTCGTTCTCCTTCATCGCAATCAAACGGTCCAGCACAATGAGCTTCACGTTGTTATCGCTCTCCTTGACGATCAACTCAATGTAGCAGCCGGCGGCCGCCTTGATTGCCGTTGGCGCCAGCGATAGCGTTATAAGCGTACCAGCGGATTCGTAGCGCACCGCATTTGAGGACGAGTTGAGTAGATTGTAGATGCAGCGTATGAAGCGTGAACGCTCGGCGGGATTGGCGTGGCACACCTTGTAGATCAGCTCGACGATGACGAGCTGCAGAATGTCGCCAAAGGTCTGCACTTGATCGATGCACGAGGCCAGATAGTTGAGCGCACGCTCCTGGTCGGCATGGAGCAGCATGAGAAATGCGTTCCGCTTGCAGGACATGTCCTGTTGCGTGTCCAAGAAGCTCGCAATCAGCTCGGGTCCATCCGGCACCAGCCAGTCAAAGTTCTTGTATATGGTAAAGATGGCGAGGACCGCATTTCGGCGCACATACGAGTGACGATGATCCAGGCAGGCGCGTATGGCTGGCATGAGAGGCTCCAATAGCTCCGGCTCCTTAAGCTTGCACAGAAAACGCAACGTGGATCCGCGCAGAAACTCATTCGGATGCTGCAGGTCCTATAAAATCGAATGGAACCGAATGATGCCATTCAATCGTAAGTTATTGCGATTGGAATGGGGCTTGGAATGGCAGACTTACTTTTCGGTAGGCATCGCACACAAGTATCATCTCTTGAAGCAGCTTGCCATCGGCGGAGGTCTTCGGCACAATTTCCCAAAAGATAAGCAGCAGCTTCTTGATTGTGTGATTTTGCACAGGCAGGACAAAGCGTATGATGGTCATGATTAGGCCCGGATATCGTTCACCATTGAGCAGCAGCTTAATAACCTTCTTTAACGTCTCGATTTTCACATTAGTGTCACCTTTCTCGAGATCCTGCTTCAGTTGCATTTCGTTCGGCACCTCGAGGTCCGGCGAGTTGATGATTGTGTAGCACGGCACTTGGGTCATCTTTGCTGTTAACTAAGCAGCAACGCTGTCCACTATTTGCAAATAAATAATAATTTAATTCAATGTAAACCTAATTGTGTAATTTGTGGCTAATTTATTTCACTGTTTGCCTCCCTATCTGCAATTCACTTGACGTGTCATTTGTTTCGAGACATGAAATCGGTGTGGCCAGATCACTGTTGTGTGCTTAATTGACCCAACATCCGATAGATGGAGCTCTCTGCCTTAAGCGTTGCCACTTGTACAAATCAGTCTTGCCGTTTTAAATTGGCGGGCATATTTGTAATTTAAATTTAAATATGTTGCTACTGCTTGCAATCGTAATTTCTAGATTAAATTTGAGGCTTTCAGATTAGCTTATCGCCTGACTTCAGTTGCCTGCTGTAGTCAAGCTATTTTTAAATTGAGTGCACAGCATGCCCCTGGCCAACGTATTAAAAAAAATCCCCATCGTCACAGGGAAAGTCCCGTCGAGCTGGAGCACTGTGCTCTGTTCTTCAATTGCCCTTATTGGACTTTATAAATGATTTCCAAAGTAAGTGCATAACTTGTACATAATATACATATATGAAGCAGAAATATTTAATTGGTTCAACCCGGTGCCCTGCCCAACAACAATTGCAATAATAACTACAACTATAAAAAAAATACACATAATTAAATTCACTCGTTGCGATTTGCTAAGTAGGCGTATAATAACTTTTGTGATCTTGTTTACGAGAATTTTCAGCAAAATTCATTAAGCTTCGTTTATAAGCAGTCCGCCCTCCGCAAACCTGACCATTTGTTTTGCAACACCCCCACCTCCTTCCCACCAGCACACACACAGCTTTCCTTCGTGTAGAATCGCCTGCTTGCATTTTAAATAGATTGCAAAAAATTTATATTCGGAAAGGGGCTTCGATGGGGTTGCCTGTTGTGGGATCTAAAAAAAACCGGCTCTGACATGCAAATAATTCAATTGTTCGACCAAGAAATAAGCAAAATGCAAAAGTACAGTGTAAATAATGATGACAGTTGAGTTGATTGTCGCTTCTTGACTGCTCCTCCTGCAGGTCGATTAGAAGGCGGCACTACACGGAGGGTTATATATATATATATATATATGTACTTCCCCTACGATATGATGAGCTGTCGCTGGGTTGGGCATTAATGCTTGACTTGCATTAATCAAATCACTAGCAACGAATTATTCTCAAGGCTCTGCGATAACCTGTTTCAAATATAATCTATATATATATATATATATATGAATATATAAATATATACATGCATATATTCAGAGAATTGGTAAAAGCGCACAGCCAAAGAGAAGTCGGATTCTATTATTAAATACAGTTGTCAAATTAAATGTAATTTCGATTTATTAATTTTCTACATATTTATAATTTTCTATATTTTTAAGAGATTACCATATTTATTAAATGCTAACCAATTGATTCAAAAGCCAGCTCAGAATAGCATGAACCAATAAATATACACTATACATAAATGGTCAAGATAATGGAAAGTACCAATAAGATTTCGAAAAAAAGATTGGAATACAAAGAAAATATAATATTTTAAGACTATATATGAATTGCGATTTGAAATTGCTGTATATGTGTGTGTGTGTTTGTCAGATAAGCCCAGCGTCTGTTGTGTAGCGCAGAACCCAGCTTGGCTGGAAAGAATCCGATCTGGCAAAACTACCAGAGACGTTTATTGTATACGTCCATGTATGTGTGTATGTGTATTTATATGTATATCGTTCGTTTGTTTTTTATACCCTAAACCTGAACTGATAGAGGGTATAATGATGTTGTGCAACATTTTTGTAAGAGGCGGAACGAAGCATCTCCGAACCTATAAAGTATATTCTAGATTATCATAAATGTTGTATGTAAGTTTTCGTTAACCATACGCAGATGAAGTTTATTTTGTTTCTCTTGCATCGATACAAATCGATTTCCGATCTCAACCAAGGCCACAATTATCGACATATAACCTGAGAATAGTAGTATGAATATTGTGTATCCTTACATATAGATATTATTCTATGCAAATATTATATTGATATATCTTTGTTATTCCATTAGGTGATTTCAGTTGGACTGTTGCGAAACAACTGCGTAAAATAAATAAATCTGCTCGGAATTTGGTAATAAGCAATAAAATCTAGTGTTTTGATTAATTTAATATATGTATTTTACAGCTGGGCTTAGGGTATCTGGTAACTCGAGACAAATGCAGCTGTCGCTTAATAGAATGATCACCGGCAATCAAAACATTGGCAAAATTAACGAGAGAAAGAGAGAGTGGAAGAGAGAGGGGGGCGTAGGCAATTTAAAGAAACGAAAAAAAAAACAAATCAGAAAAGAACACAACAAACACAACAAAAGCAGAAAAAATGCGAAAAATAATATAAAATAGAGCAAAAGCAAAAGAACTTTGCAGTGGCTTGGCTATAAAAAGCGCCGGCCGGCAAGCTGAAATTCACAGTTGAGCTGGAGCAACGATGGCATCAGCGACAATGACTTGGATTCTGTCAGCGGCAACGCTGCTGCTGGTGCTGCACTGCGGCGACGTAGCCGGCGAGGAACCCATTTGTAAGCGCAAATTTATTGTTGCAGAATATTATTGTTCGTAGTTCGAGTGTGGCATAAATTGAATATCACCAATTCTCTGGCAGATCGGCTGTGTGTGCCACAAATTTATTTCAGCGATTGCCAGAAACTACTGGCCGATCCTTCGGAGGCGGGTATACGCATGGAGTGCGTGTCGGGACGGGATCGTGTCGATTGCCTGGAGATGATTGAACAGCGGAAGGCAGATGTGCTGGCCAGCGAGCCAGAGGACATGTATATGGCGTATCATCGCAAGAATGAGGATTATCGTGTCATCTCCGAGATTCGCACCCAGGACGACAAGAATGGTGAGTGCTCTTAGAAGTGATAAATGTAAATCGGCTATAATTTGATTTGTATTGCCCAAATAATCAACCGGTATTTATATAGATACACAAGAACTTAAAAGTGATTCGTATTCACAAACCCGAAATATTTTGAAGTGTACCTATTTGCGATAACAATTATTAGGTTTGCGCTTTTAAAAAAGATTTGTTTTTGTTTTTAGAGGTCTCGTATTTTTCCATTCCAACGGAAAAGATTACTCTCTAATTAGAAACACTTTTAGTTGAGGTGTAAAAATACTTTTTGTTTTTGCTACAAGTATTTTTAATTTATGTTTACATTTAATTATTTGTTTGCGTCACATTTGCCCAAACCAAAACGAAAACTGTATTTATTTAAAAAGTAATCATTGTTTAGTCTGCAAAAATGCGTACTGCAAAATAATTATAATATTTTACAGACTAGACTAAAATAGCTGCAAATATCCGTCTGTTGGTTTTGCAATTATAGCTGCTATTTACTTTTGAAATCAGCGTTCATTTTCCAAATTGAAAAATTTCGCAGTTTGGCAAATGGGAGCACAGCCAATTGGTTATATGAAAGCAATTATGTCGATCATTTAAATTTCGACCCATTAGCATATATATTAGCTGCATTCAAGGTAAGTGCATGTCAAACTTGTATTAGCGCCCCCATCGGAGAATTATGATTTAATTGTGCGAAGCAATTTAGCAGCGCCATCTGTGGGGAAGTATGCGATCCTCAAGTAATTAATTGTTTTAATTGCGAATGTCATTTTTATGAATTCTTTAAACTGTTGCTAAATTTACGTTAAAAATATTTTGATGCCTGTGAATAACATTAAAATCTTAGCAATTTCCCCTATTCTGTGCAATACAGCACAGAATTTTGAAATCGAGCACTTGTGGTATGTATGTATACAGATTCGGATTAAAATATTCCAAGATTGCTTATAGTTACATGAAAGTCCTGTTTAACATACAAACGGTTTTTGTTTTATATTTTGCAGCCGACTTCCGCTATGAGGGCATTATTTTGGTGAAGAAATCGTCGCCGATTCACACGTTGCAGGAGCTGCGCGGTGCCAAGTCGTGCCACACGGGCTTTGGCCGAAATGTCGGCTATCGGATTCCGATCACAAAGCTGAAAAACACGCACATTTTGAAAGTTTCTGCCGATCCACAGATCTCTGCCACAGAGCGAGAGCTGAAGGCGCTGTCCGAGTTCTTTACACAATCGTGTCTGGTGGGCAACTACTCGGCACATCCGGATACGGACCGCATGCTGAAGAAGAAGTACTCGAATTTGTGCGCACTGTGCGAGAAGCCGGCGCAGTGCAACTATCCGGACATATACAGTGGATATGACGGAGCCATACGCTGCCTGGACAAGGGAAGCGGCGAGGTCGCCTTTTCTAAGGTGCAGTATATCAAGAAATATTTTGGTCTAACCGGCAGCGCAGATGCGCCGGCCCCCGAAGGTAAGGCCGAGGACTTTGAGTATCTGTGCGAGGATGGCACCCGCCGCCCAATCACCGGATCGGCCTGCTCCTGGGCTCAGCGGCCCTGGAGCGGCTATATTTCCAACGAGCTGACCGTGCACGGTGCGGAGAAACTGCATCAGCTGCAGTCGCGCCTAGAGCGTTTCTTTGACAATGGATTGCATGCGGAGAATAAGCAGGCCGCCGCCCATCTGCTAATCCAACCGAACGCTGCCTATCACAGCAAGCCGGAAGCCATCGATCCCAAGGTGTATCTTGAGCGTGCCGGCTACAAGGATGTGATTGAGCGCGATGGCAGCGCCATACGCAAGCTGCGCCTCTGCGTTCAGCGGGATACGGAGTTCTCCAAGTGTCAGGCGCTCCATCAAGCCGCCTACGCACGTGATGCGCGTCCTGAGCTGGAGTGCGTCCAATCCACCGACTGCATTCAGGCCCTGGCCAACAGCAAGGCCGACATGCTGATCGCTCCGGCAGCAAGCTATGCAGAAGCTCAGGCGCAGAAGCTGCTGCCGCTGGTCTTCGAACAGCTGAAGCCGGAAGAGATGCTGGTGGCCGTTGCCCCACCCACCCTCAATCGCGAAGCACTGCAAAAAGCGCCACTGTAAGATTAATACCGCTGCCAGAATCCTTTCAATAATTTCTCTCTAATATGTCTGCATCTTTCTCTCTTTTTGCTGTCCAGTCACTATGATGGGAACTGTGAACGTGCTCGGTTGAGCGCCGCCTTGTTGAACAAGCGTCGTAGCCTGGAATGGTGCAATGTATCGCCGAGCACGGAACAGGAGGTGCTGATTGTCCCTGTCAAGCAGTTGGAGGAGCACAAAGACTGGCAGCTCGTCTGTCCCACTCTGGAGCGTCGTCCCGTCACTGACTTTGCCGACTGCAACGTTGAGGTGCAGCTGCCACGCGCGATCTTTGCACGCGCCGACACCACGCCCGTCGAGCAGGAGACCATCAAGCATCTGTCCGCACTGATCTCAGACAAATTTGGCGCTCGCGGCAAATTCGTCGATGTCTTTGCGCTCTTTGGCGAGTACCAGAGTGGAGAGCAGAATGTGCTATTTGATGTAAGTGTTCCCAACCCATTCCAATCGAATTGAAGTCCTCAAATAATCCACTCTCTCTCTCTCTCTCTCTCTTTGCCTACTGCAGGACAATGCCAGCGAGCTGGTCACTGAGGTGAAGAACCATTTACAGAACGAGCACATCTACAACGATCTTCAGTGCGATGGCAACAAGATTGTCAAGCTTTAAAAATATATCAAAGGCTTCACACATTTGTGTGTCGTAGCCCATTTTTAACTCTAGATATGCATACTATTTTTTTTTATTTTTCTTTCTTTTGAATAAATATGAGAACAAAAATATAATTTGGCTTTGTTATTTGCGCCTCGCCTGCAATTGAGCAACATTATATTTATTTTACATATTTTGCAATTAAAATTAAAGATTATTATTTATTGGGGGGTTTTGTGCACTGCGACCTAATGGATCTATTGTGCCCCCTTCTGAGCTTATAGCTCCTGAACGAATGTCAGGATCTTTGATGGGTCGAGGGCTACTATGTCTTTGACATTCATAACATGCATCCCTAGGATGCTGCATCTTCTCCTGGCAAAAGCGATGCATTTTGTTGGGATGTGAGTTGAAGACTCCTCACACACGACCTCACAAAACCTGCATTAACTGCTGCTACAGATTACCATTTTGGACAGGTGGCTGGTTAAAGATTGTAGAATGTGTTTTATTATTACATATTTAATGAAGATGCGGTTCATTGGGGATACTTATTATGTTTTTCCTTATAAAACGTATATATTTCAAATATATTTAGAACATTGTGTTTAGCTTAAATTAAAATGTAATCGATTCAATTAGGTTTAAATTATTGTTAAACAGCTCATTTTCAGCGTTTGCAATATCGGTACTCATTTTTAAAAAGTATTAAGAATACTTTGCGCCAAAAACACCTAATTCGCTTCTTTACTGAAAACAAAAAAATAGCAGGCGTCAAGCTGCCAGGCCTGCTATTTCAATTCTAAACATTGCTTCAATGACAGAATGACTCATAAGTGCGCGCAACTTTACGCAATAATGAGCATAGTGCAATTTTGGTTCCCATGTAAAGTAACAGCTCTGTTAAAGACAATGGCGGCAAAAACAATTGCTGACTTCATTATAGGCGGAAAAGTAAATGACGCTTTCAAAATGTGTTTGGCAATTGTAAAAATACTCTGCTTGATATGAAATAAAGAGAATAGAACAAGTGTAAAAAAATTTATAAATCATACACAGTGTGAAATCTAAAAATATAATAGAATTGCAAGATGTCAAAATCGACAATAGAAATGGAAACGTTCCTTCGAGCCAAAATCATTGCCTTGGCAAATGAATCGCTGGAAATTCGCATGCGCGCGTTTGAACATGTTGAAACATGTCTCATGCGCTGCTTGCACCGTGGAGAGGTAATCAACTTTAAACCTGTGGTACTGGTAAAGCAACTGATCCGATGGTTTGGCTTCACACCACCAACAGTCCCCGATCGCGTTCTGTCCCTTTTGTTCGAGCTAATGCGCTCAGACTACGGCGATGCGATTGTTCGCAAGATTCCCTGCAGCCGATTCAAAACAGAACTGGGAAAAATACGACAAATATTGCGTGCTTTGTCGACAGAACGTTGCATTAAACTGCTGGACAAACTAGAGAGCCTGCTTGACATTATGAACTACAGTTCAGGTAAAACAAAATATTAAATTAAGTGTTTTTCTTGCCCCAATGAAAAGATGTTTAACTCTATTGTTTTTTTTGCAGGTGAATCACAGAGCAGCATAAGCGAAATTGCATTTTCATTCGAAGGCTTTCGTCTGCAGGCTGAAGACTACGAAACAGCTTGGTCACGCGCCAGCCCAAACGACTTAGCCACAATAGCCACAATTGTGGATGGACTTACAGTGGAAAACGAACAGCAGTTGCAGCAAGAATTGATCAATGTACAAATCAAAGTATGCGACTATCCCGTTGAGTATCTGCTGCAGACGCCAAACTTGTACCTCCACTTGCTGCACATGCAAAAGTTGGAGCAGTCGTCGGAAACATTGTTTCACGTTAATCGTGCCCTGCTTACGATTCTTAAGCTGATGCAGCATCGCATTATCAAGCGCACCAGGACAATCCAATATGCCAAGTGTATTGAATCGAATGCGGAGGCAAATCTACAATTGCGTATTTCCAGTGCTTTGGGTCTGCTGTTAACTAACTGCTTGGATCTGCTAAAGCGATTGGAGCTGGAGCACTGTGCTTACAATTGGCAACCGATCGAACTGATTGTTGAGGTGATCAAAACGTTTGCCCAGCTAAGCGCTCCCATGCCCGGGCTTCATGTGCAGCGACTGGGCGCAATTGTTGTCGAATTTATAAGCTACTGCAACAGCATCGATGTGACCAATGTCACAGAGATGCAGAGCATGTGTAAAGTGCTAATGATACCGCGACTGGGATCTCTGATATTTAATGGATTACTGCTAGACGTGATAACGCAGAATGCATCTAACATCGATCGTGCAACTGGTCGAACGTTGCTGCAACCGTTGATCCTGGACAGCAGCTATTTGTGGTGTGAGCCGCAGCGTCGGCATGATTTGTGTCAGCTGTACGGTGTGATCGTTGAAGAGAATACGTCGGAGCAAAAGCAAATAAATCTACTCAAGGCAGCATATGAATTAGCTGTGGGTCAGCTACTAGCCAAAAGAAGACTGCCCCCGTTGGAGCTGTTGGCAAAACAGCGTGAAATAAGCTACGTTATCGTGCAACTGGGCAGTTTGTGCCTGCTGCAGCTGCTTTGCGATACAATTATCAGCTGTACCAGTTTGTATATGAGCAAGCCAGAGCTGCGCAACCAGGCGGAAACGCTGCTTATCACCATTTTCGATTTGCCCGACAAGGAGTTGCTTTTGTACGCGTTGCGTATGCTAAAACAGCCCGTCGTCGAGCACTTTCATGCGCTCATGAACAAGACGAACTATTTGCCCGGCTGCAGCAACATGCAACTTGCCCGGCAACACATCTTGGGTCTGCCAATAAGTACCGGATTGTTGCGAAAGCTGCTCATAGCGGGCTGGCGTCCGACGCAATCGTTGCCGCCACTGGCGCTGCAACAGTGGTGCATTGACTATCTAATCATGCTGCTGGGTTTGGCCAAACTGATACCGGCGAATGAATTTGCCATCATCTTTAAGATGGTGATGCCAGTGGTGCCGCTGCTCGTCTGTCGCGCCATCAATCAACCGCAACTGCAGCTACTGCTCTGGCAGCTGTTTGAGCCGGATGGCGAATATGTGGGGACGCCGCAAGCGTTGCGCGGCAACATCTGCTACTTATTTCATCCGGATGCCGAAAAACGCATGGATGCCATGGCACGTGTGACCTACATTCTCATCGGGCAGGACGATCAGCACAAATACCGACCAACAGTTCAAAAACTGCTCGGCGATAATCTATGCTTGATTTACCCACCCATTGAGTACGCCAGCATATTCTGTGATCGCAGTGGTGCACCAGCCACAACAACCATACCAGAGCTGCTGCGTCTGCTGGGCATGCCCGATCTGAAGCCGGCCATACGCAAATCCACGCTCGTTCAACTGAATATTCTGATGCACAGCTGGACGGCTGCCGATACCTACAGCACCTGCGATGGCGCCTATCTGCTCTGCTTGAGGGCGATACATGATCTGTTGTTGCGTGCTGCTGCTGATGATGCGGACACACTGCTGCCGGCCGTGGGCATTCTGCTCCGTGTGCTCTGCCGCAGCGCATCTTTCCGGCGCGAATTCAACGACAATGCCGAGCTGCTTGTCTGTTTGATTCGATGCATTTTCCTGTTGCCCCATTCGCAACAGCTGTGCGCCGAGGTGAGCACCTGCATATTTCTGCTGCTCTTTGACGAGCACATCACTGTCGAGGAGGGCAGCCTACATCTGGACGTGGATTTATCCGCAATGTCGGTGCCAGTCACCTATGTGCTGAGCAGCAGTGTTCCGTCCACATTTGCCATGCACGGACTGGCCATGCAAAAGCATTTGCGTGCCGTACACTTTGCGGGCAATGCGGCGCTTGATGCCCAATATTGGCGGATCTTTCTGGCACAATGTGTCTGCGGCAATGCGGCGGATCTGACGATGTCCGCGATTCAAGAACTGGACATTAGGGCGCCGTTGAAGCTGCGAATATCGGAACTAGCTTTGGTTCATGCCACCCAAGTGCATCGGCAGTTGCAACGTCAACTGTCAGAGGCGAGCAATTGCAGCAGCCACGAGATGCTGCAACAATTGGTTGCCAGCATTCAGATGTTCCTGATCTTCATGCGCGGCGATTTGGAGCCCGTTCAATGCAAACGACTGTGGATGCTGTTGCACAAATATTTGCGGCTAATGCCCAGCAACGATGCGGATCGCAAGTTGTACATCGAATTGTTGGAGCTCTGCCGCAGCTGTTTGCGCCATCGTCTGCCCCAGGTGTTGCACGGCCTGTGCGAGGCACTCGCAAATGATCCGGATCACAGTTTTTTTTTGATACTGAACGATAACAATGTGTCTCTCCATCTGTTCCACCTGGTCACCGAGTGTCTGGTGCTGCTTATATCCTCGGCACTCCAAAACCATAGCCAGACCAACAACATCGCCTGGCACACCAAACTCTTCATGGAGCTGAGCATGTTGGCTAATACCAATTTTCGGCTGCGCAATCTGCAACATGTCCGCTGTCTGCTAAGGATCCTGCGGCCTCTGAGCGACCAGCCATTGGATCTTGATGACACCAAACTGCAGGTAGGTAGATTTACTGTTTTTAATTACCAAAAACTTGGCTTTTCTAATAAACTCATTGTTTCACTCTCCATCTACCTGTAGTCTTACTATAAACAGTTCGTGCAGCTGTCGAGCAGACTGAGAGCAAACACCCAGACAGGAGCCCAGTGGCACAGGGACTGTCTGATGATCATCTGTCAGCTGCAGGCGAACACCAAATTAAGACCTATGGACTGTTGGAAGTCTGACTCTGGGTTGAAGGTGCTCCGCTACTTGATGGGACTTTGTGGTCATGCTGACGAAGATGTGCGCTCTATGGCCTGGCTGGCGGTGGGTAGTTGGTGCAAGACCAGCGATCACAAATTGCCTAGCATCCTGAAGGACTTTAATGATTTTCTGCCAAGTGGCCTGGCCGAATGTTGCCTCGTCACATTGCTCAATGCCAATGAACTGATGCTGGTGCGTCAGCTGGCCGGACGACTCTTTGAGCTGCTGATGCCGCACACTGACTCCGATGCCTGCAACCTCATGTTGCAGCGTCACTCGTTCCACATGGAGGCACACTTGGCACTCAACGCACTGCATGTGGCCTCGAGTATAGCACCAGATGGCGACAGGTCTAGCGCAAAGCACTCGTGCGAGATTATTGGCTGCTATGTGAGCATCTACATTCGTCTAATCGTCCTGAACCCAATCTTGTGTGCCACTCTCACCGAGTACGCCTTCGTCAATGCCCTCAGCGATGTTATGAAAATGCCAAAGAGCGAGTTGACAAACCATTTGGCCTATTTGGATCTGTGCGTTGGCAATATCTGTCAGCTTTACTCACTGTGCTACCTGCACAACGTTCAGTTCATAAAGCGTAGCATCTGCCGCGACACCTTGCTAATCGATGGCTACTATTCGCTGATGGACGTTGTGCTCGCACAGCAGTTGCCAGTGCCGGAAAACCATCTCATTCAACTGCTTAAGCTGCTAATGGTCTTCTTCAAGGATGAGGACGCCTATAGGTATCTCTGTTCGAAGTTTCGCTCGCAACCCAATTTGCTCTGTGATCTGATCATATATGGCCTAAGTTTGGACCTTGTTTATGGAAGTGTGCAGCAATACACACTGGCAACGCTATCGTTGATGCTGGCTAAGGTGCTGAATTCCAAAGGGGAACTCAATATGCTAGTTATATTCGACGAATATGTGGACGACACTTGTGAGGAGCACCAAGAAACGGACACGAATGTGGATAGCGACAAGGAGAACACATTGAACAAACAACTTAAAATGCTAAGCTTGAAAAATGTGGCTAAATCAGAAAGACAAACTAATCCGAAGCAAGCAATGAAAAGTTGTGCAAGAATAACCGGAACTTCTCAACTCTATCATCAAATGGATCAGCTGTTTGAATTGCACTATCCAAACGCCAAATATTGCTTCCTGCAACCACCAACAAAGAGTCAGGTGCAGGTGTGTGAAGTGCTCGGTAACCTGCTGAAGCTCTCTTCCCCAGTGACGGAGATGGCAGCTAGCTGCAAGCTAAAGGAACGCGTTCTCCACCTGTTCGAGACTTTCCTCAATGATGCCACCGTGGGCAATGCCACCGCTTATGTGAGGCGAGTGGGTGCTCACAAGACGCGCGATATTATCAACAATCTTCTCGTGCTGCTCAACATGCTGATGAACTGGCACAGTGCGACACATTCCCTCATCGCGGATCCCCAAGTGGCCACTCGTTTTACTCGTGTCCTGCTACGGTTGTGGCCCTGGATTTCGCACTCAATCATGCTCAAAAACATGACCGTGCGTCTGTCGATGCTGCTCACCGAACACTCATTCGAGATGTGCAAGCAGGTGTCACTGCAGCTTTCCAACCACTCCCATTCGCTGCTTCAGCTGATTGTGCGCGTCGCAGAACACGAGACGACCAAAAAGGAGTCAACCGGCGACAATTCTCATGCGGACTCAATCATTGGCGCAGCGTTGCGAATGATGACAAATTGTTGCTCCTGCATCGAGGGTCGCCTGTCCCTGACCAAGATGCGTGTCCTGGACATGTTTGATACTGTACTGCCTGCAAGCGGCCGATGCGGCAATCCGACCAAAATGAAGCCAGAGGTGCGTCTTAGCTGGCTAGCCTTTTGGGAGATTTTCTCCCGATATGACAACGGCTCGAAGATCTGTCATTTTGACTCACTACTCGATGCCATACGTCGCAGCCCTCCACTATGCATTCTGCGGGTACGCTGCCTCCGCATTCTGCGCAACATGTCCTTTTTCAATGGCAACCGAATACAGTTGATCGCCAACACAGAATTCATGGATCTAATGCGGGCCATTGTGTCGCAGTCGGTACAAGATGGAGGTGGTGAATGCGATACAAACATCGATTCCTATATGGAGCACTACCTGGTTGTGCTCTGTCTCTTCAAGCTGTTCGGCTTTAGTGCCAAATGCAGGGCAATGTTACGAGGCACAAAACTACACAAGGAATTAAAAAGGCTATCAAATCGTCTGGCGAATGAAGAAACGGACGCACTTCAAAAAATACCCTTTGCCAGCGAACTGAGGGATGTGCTTGAAGAGTTCTTTGAGTCGCTCCAGTCATAAACCATGAGTGCCAACTAGCACCAATACAAACAAGTACAAATGGCCAATTATAAATGTTTAACTCTTTGATAATATTAACAAATAATCTGTACTTAAATGAACGCTTTCGAATCAAAATCTCGGCACGAACTTTGGCACGAATTTTGGCCCACAGCCACCATTCCCAACGCCCAGTTACCAATTACAAATTACCAATTACAAATTACCAATTACTAATTACCAATTACTTATTGCTATGTTAAATAAAAATTATGATAAGTTCAATCGATAAATAAATGTTGGCAAAAATATGAAAAGAAAATGTTTCACATCTGCAAATATTGAATATCAAATTGAGCGATTAATTTGCAAAGCACAAAGCAGAAGAAAGCAACATTTTTTTTTTTGTTACAAAATACATTTATATATTTTGGGCAATTGGAATTAAACCAGCTAGTGTAGTATATATGTGTACATATATATTTATATTGTATATAGAGTTTATAATTGTATATGTAAAATCGAAAAAAAAATCGTACGTTTCTTACTAGTTGCATATGTAGAACCAGGAAGCCTGCAACATTCATTTAGGTATACGGAGTAGAATTGCTAAATTGACGAAAGAAAGTGCATTGCAAATTCGTTGATCTCCGCGTTGCTGCTGCTGATGGACACAGCATCGTCGTTGCGCAATGCCGAGCTGAGCTTGGAGCCGCTTATGATGCTACTGGTGCTACTGGCATCCTCGATGGCCGCCGACGATGAGCTTGAGCTTGAGGGCTGTGCGGGCGGCTGATGGGCCTGATCGTGGGCGACCGTTGACTCATGTGGCAGCAGCATGGCCGGAGCGCGGAACATATAGGAGAACGGATAATAGATGAGATTGAGCAGCGTTGCGGCATAGACGTCAGCATATCGCACCACCTGGCTGGAGAAGAAGGTCTGGCGCGAACCCGAGCGGAATAGGGAGCCCATCATGCCATAGGACATGTCCATCTTGTGTGTGACGTCGCGTATACAGGTGCGCAGCTGCGATATGTCCGGTACAGATCGCCCAGCTTAATATCTAGATTCTGTAGCTCCGCAAACAGCTGGCACTCACCAGCAATTGAGCAACATTATATTTATTTAACATATTTTGCAATTAAAATTAAAGATTATTATTTATTGGGGGGTTTTGTGCACTGTGACCTAATGGATCTATTGTGCCCCCTTCTGAGCTTATAGCTCCTGAACGAATGTCAGGATCTTTGATGGGTCGAGGGCTACTATGTCTTTGACATTCATAACATGCATCCCTAGGATGCTGCATCTTCTCCTGGCAAAAGCGATGCATTTTGTTGGGATGTGAGTTGAAGACTCCTCACACACGACCTCACAAAACCTGCATTAACTGCTGCTACAGATTACCATTTTGGACAGGTGGCTGGTTAAAGATTGTAGAATGTGTTTTATTATTACATATTTAATGAAGATGCGGTTCATTGGGGATACTTATTATGTTTTTCCTTATAAAACGTATATATTTCAAATATATTTAGAACATTGTGTTTAGCTTAAATTAAAATGTAATCGAATTCATACAATTCTGATTTAATATATTTAAAGTTTCATTCAAATTAAAATTTGTCGTTTCTTATAGATATAAACGTTTCTATAGCTTCTAGCCACTTACCTGCGAGCCTGAATATTTTGATTGTTGTCATTCTTTGACTATTATTTTTAAGCCATATTAATCCTTTGTACTTGACGTCGACGATTGACTCTTGGTGAAGATATGGGTAGATGTTCGCCGACAAAGTTCAACGGCTCCACGCGTTCACAAACATTATAATTGAAATTGGGCTGCAAATTGCAGCTAATAGGGTTACCCAGCGGATATTGTTCAGCCATTCTTGGCTCCGTGGAGTCAAATTCTTTTTAAACCTGAATCTCGGCTGTAATTAATTCGAAAGCTCTCTTATTGGTTTGCTGGATTTTGACCTTCATGGCCGAGGTGCAACGATACTTGAGATCCATTTCCCAGTTGAATTTAAACATGTGAATGTGCTTTAAGATGAGCAAGAAATTCAAGCAGCAATATTTCCAACTTTCCAGCATTGTCAAGTATATCCAAGTTACTTAAATCTTTGAGAACCCCTAGGTGATTTTCGGCGATATTAAGTAGCTTAAGGCACTCGGTATATCTTGTGTAGTCAAAGTTACGATTTGTCTCTAGAATGCGACGCTGGCTTTTAAGGAAGCGTTTCAGTTTGGGGCATAGCACATGCATTTGATGACGTACATTGCTTCCGCCTGGCAGCGAAGACTTCTTGGGCAAAACGAATTTATAATCTGATGGCGAAAAATATAATTGATTTCTTGGCAATTCGGTATTGATGTGCGCATAAGCCGCCTTGAAGATTACCAAGGATTCCGCTCGATGCAATCACCGTTTACTGCAATTGCTAATGAGCCACGTTCCTCTTCCTTTCTTATGTTCTCTTTCTGTCGTTGATTTTGCATTTGACGCGAAACTAATTCATTCTGGCTGCTAGTTAAGGCATTTGATTTGGACTTCTTTTTGGCACCGTCGTCGTTTACGTCGGGGCTCATTTGCATCCAAGGTTATGCCGTTAACTTTGTAACTAAGTTCTTGCAGAACGTTAACAAGCAAGCGGCATGCTCTGTTGAACGTTTTCTTTATTATCAAGAAAATTGCACAGATTCGATTCAATTAGGTTTAAATTCGCTTCTTTACTGAAAATAAAAAAATAGCAGGCGTCAAGCTGCCAGTCCTGCTATTTCAATTCTAAACATTGCTTCAATGGCTTAAACTTTAACTCATAAGTGCGCGCAACTTTACGCAATAATGAGCATAGTGCAATTTTGGTTCCCATGTAAAGTAACAGCTCTGTTAAAGACAATGGCGGCAAAAACAATTGCTGACTTCATTATAGGCGGAAAAGCAGATGACGCTTTCAAAATGTGTTTGGCAATTGTAAAAATACTCTGCTTGATATGAAATAAAGAGAATAGAACAAGTGTAAAAAAATTTATAAATCATACACAGTGTGAAATCTAAAAATATAATAGAGTTGCAAGATGTCAAAATCGACAATAGAAATGGAAACGTTCCTTCGAGCCAAAATCATTGCCTTGGCAAATGAATCGCTGGAAATTCGCATGCGCGCGTTTGAACATGTTGAAACATGTCTCATGCGCTGCTTGCACCGTGGAGAGGTAATCAATTTTAAGCCTGTGGTACTGGTAAAGCAACTGATCCGATGGTTTGGCTTCACACCACCAACAGTCCCCGATCGCGTTCTGTCCCTTTTGTTCGAGCTAATGCGCTCAGACTACGGCGATGCGATTGTTCGCAAGATTCCCTGCAGCCGATTCAAAACAGAACTGGGAAAAATACGACAAATATTGCGTGCTTTGTCGACAGAACGTTGCATTAAACTGCTGGACAAACTAGAGAGCCTGCTTGACATTATGAACTACAGTTCACGTAAAACAAAATATTAAATTAAGTGTTTTTCTTGCCCTAATGAAAAGATGTTTAACTCTATTGTTTTTTTTGCAGGTGAATCACAGAGCAGCATAAGCGAAATTGCATTTTCATTCGAAGGCTTTCGTCTGCAGGCTGAAGACTACGAAACAGCTTGGTCACGCGCCAGCCCAAACGACTTAGCCACAATAGCCACAATTGTGGATGGACTTACAGTGGAAAACGAACAGCAGTTGCAGCAAGAATTGATCAATGTACAAATCAAAGTATGCGACTATCCCGTTGAGTATCTGCTGCAGACGCCAAACTTGTACCTCCACTTGCTGCACATGCAAAAGTTGGAGCAGTCGTCGGAAACATTGTTTCACGTTAATCGTGCCCTGCTTACGATTCTTAAGCTGATGCAGCATCGCATTATCAAGCGCACCAGGACAATCCAATATGCCAAGTGTATTGAATCGAATGCGGAGGCAAATCTACAATTGCGTATTTCCAGTGCTTTGGGTCTGCTGTTAACTAACTGCTTGGATCTGCTAAAGCGATTGGAGCTGGAGCACTGTGCTTACAATTGGCAACCGATCGAACTGATTGTTGAGGTGATCAAAACGTTTGCCCAGCTAAGCGCTCCCATGCCCGGGCTTCATGTGCAGCGACTGGGCGCAATTGTTGTCGAATTTATAAGCTACTGCAACAGCATCGATGTGACCAATGTCACAGAGATGCAGAGCATGTGTAAAGTGCTAATGATACCGCGACTGGGATCTCTGATATTTAATGGATTACTGCTAGACGTGATAACGCAGAATGCATCTAACATCGATCGTGCAACTGGTCGAACGTTGCTGCAACCGTTGATCCTGGACAGCAGCTATTTGTGGTGTGAGCCGCAGCGTCGGCATGATTTGTGTCAGCTGTACGGTGTGATCGTTGAAGAGAATACGTCGGAGCAAAAGCAAATAAATCTACTCAAGGCAGCATATGAATTAGCTGTGGGTCAGCTACTAGCCAAAAGAAGACTGCCCCCGTTGGAGCTGTTGGCAAAACAGCGTGAAATAAGCTACGTTATCGTGCAACTGGGCAGTTTGTGCCTGCTGCAGCTGCTTTGCGATACAATTATCAGCTGTACCAGTTTGTATATGAGCAAGCCAGAGCTGCGCAACCAGGCGGAAACGCTGCTTATCACCATTTTCGATTTGCCCGACAAGGAGTTGCTTTTGTACGCGTTGCGTATGCTAAAACAGCCCGTCGTCGAGCACTTTCATGCGCTCATGAACAAGACGAACTATTTGCCCGGCTGCAGCAACATGCAACTTGCCCGGCAACACATCTTGGGTCTGCCAATAAGTACCGGATTGTTGCGAAAGCTGCTCATAGCGGGCTGGCGTCCGACGCAATCGTTGCCGCCACTGGCGCTGCAACAGTGGTGCATTGACTATCTAATCATGCTGCTGGGTTTGGCCAAACTGATACCGGCGAATGAATTTGCCATCATCTTTAAGATGGTGATGCCAGTGGTGCCGCTGCTCGTCTGTCGCGCCATCAATCAACCGCAACTGCAGCTACTGCTCTGGCAGCTGTTTGAGCCGGATGGCGAATATGTGGGGACGCCGCAAGCGTTGCGCGGCAACATCTGCTACTTATTTCATCCGGATGCCGAAAAACGCATGGATGCCATGGCACGTGTGACCTACATTCTCATCGGGCAGGACGATCAGCACAAATACCGACCAACAGTTCAAAAACTGCTCGGCGATAATCTATGCTTGATTTACCCACCCATTGAGTACGCCAGCATATTCTGTGATCGCAGTGGTGCACCAGCCACAACAACCATACCAGAGCTGCTGCGTCTGCTGGGCATGCCCGATCTGAAGCCGGCCATACGCAAATCCACGCTCGTTCAACTGAATATTCTGATGCACAGCTGGACGGCTGCCGATACCTACAGCACCTGCGATGGCGCCTATCTGCTCTGCTTGAGGGCGATACATGATCTGTTGTTGCGTGCTGCTGCTGATGATGCGGACACACTGCTGCCGGCCGTGGGCATTCTGCTCCGTGTGCTCTGCCGCAGCGCATCTTTCCGGCGCGAATTCAACGACAATGCCGAGCTGCTTGTCTGTTTGATTCGATGCATTTTCCTGTTGCCCCATTCGCAACAGCTGTGCGCCGAGGTGAGCACCTGCATATTTCTGCTGCTCTTTGACGAGCACATCACTGTCGAGGAGGGCAGCCTACATCTGGACGTGGATTTATCCGCAATGTCGGTGCCAGTCACCTATGTGCTGAGCAGCAGTGTTCCGTCCACATTTGCCATGCACGGACTGGCCATGCAAAAGCATTTGCGTGCCGTACACTTTGCGGGCAATGCGGCGCTTGATGCCCAATATTGGCGGATCTTTCTGGCACAATGTGTCTGCGGCAATGCGGCGGATCTGACGATGTCCGCGATTCAAGAACTGGACATTAGGGCGCCGTTGAAGCTGCGAATATCGGAACTAGCTTTGGTTCATGCCACCCAAGTGCATCGGCAGTTGCAACGTCAACTGTCAGAGGCGAGCAATTGCAGCAGCCACGAGATGCTGCAACAATTGGTTGCCAGCATTCAGATGTTCCTGATCTTCATGCGCGGCGATTTGGAGCCCGTTCAATGCAAACGACTGTGGATGCTGTTGCACAAATATTTGCGGCTAATGCCCAGCAACGATGCGGATCGCAAGTTGTACATCGAATTGTTGGAGCTCTGCCGCAGCTGTTTGCGCCATCGTCTGCCCCAGGTGTTGCACGGCCTGTGCGAGGCACTCGCAAATGATCCGGATCACAGTTTTTTTTTGATACTGAACGATAACAATGTGTCTCTCCATCTGTTCCACCTGGTCACCGAGTGTCTGGTGCTGCTTATATCCTCGGCACTCCAAAACCATAGCCAGACCAACAACATCGCCTGGCACACCAAACTCTTCATGGAGCTGAGCATGTTGGCTAATACCAATTTTCGGCTGCGCAATCTGCAACATGTCCGCTGTCTGCTAAGGATCCTGCGGCCTCTGAGCGACCAGCCATTGGATCTTGATGACACCAAACTGCAGGTAGGTAGATTTACTGTTTTTAATTACCAAAAACTTGGCTTTTCTAATAAACTCATTGTTTCACTCTCCATCTACCTGTAGTCTTACTATAAACAGTTCGTGCAGCTGTCGAGCAGACTGAGAGCAAACACCCAGACAGGAGCCCAGTGGCACAGGGACTGTCTGATGATCATCTGTCAGCTGCAGGCGAACACCAAATTAAGACCTATGGACTGTTGGAAGTCTGACTCTGGGTTGAAGGTGCTCCGCTACTTGATGGGACTTTGTGGTCATGCTGACGAAGATGTGCGCTCTATGGCCTGGCTGGCGGTGGGTAGTTGGTGCAAGACCAGCGATCACAAATTGCCTAGCATCCTGAAGGACTTTAATGATTTTCTGCCAAGTGGCCTGGCCGAATGTTGCCTCGTCACATTGCTCAATGCCAATGAACTGATGCTGGTGCGTCAGCTGGCCGGACGACTCTTTGAGCTGCTGATGCCGCACACTGACTCCGATGCCTGCAACCTCATGTTGCAGCGTCACTCGTTCCACATGGAGGCACACTTGGCACTCAACGCACTGCATGTGGCCTCGAGTATAGCACCAGATGGCGACAGGTCTAGCGCAAAGCACTCGTGCGAGATTATTGGCTGCTATGTGAGCATCTACATTCGTCTAATCGTCCTGAACCCAATCTTGTGTGCCACTCTCACCGAGTACGCCTTCGTCAATGCCCTCAGCGATGTTATGAAAATGCCAAAGAGCGAGTTGACAAACCATTTGGCCTATTTGGATCTGTGCGTTGGCAATATCTGTCAGCTTTACTCACTGTGCTACCTGCACAACGTTCAGTTCATAAAGCGTAGCATCTGCCGCGACACCTTGCTAATCGATGGCTACTATTCGCTGATGGACGTTGTGCTCGCTCAGCAGTTGCCAGTGCCGGAAAACCATCTCATTCAACTGCTTAAGCTGCTAATGGTCTTCTTCAAGGATGAGGACGCCTATAGGTATCTCTGTTCGAAGTTTCGCTCGCAACCCAATTTGCTCTGTGATCTGATCATATATGGCCTAAGTTTGGACCTTGTTTATGGAAGTGTGCAGCAATACACACTGGCAACGCTATCGTTGATGCTGGCTAAGGTGCTGAATTCCAAAGGGGAACTCAATATGCTAGTTATATTCGACGAATATGTGGACGACACTTGTGAGGAGCACCAAGAAACGGACACGAATGTGGATAGCGACAAGGAGAACACATTGAACAAACAACTTAAAATGCTAAGCTTGAAAAATGTGGCTAAATCAGAAAGACAAACTAATCCGAAGCAAGCAATGAAAAGTTGTGCAAGAATAACCGGAACTTCTCAACTCTATCATCAAATGGATCAGCTGTTTGAATTGCACTATCCAAACGCCAAATATTGCTTCCTGCAACCACCAACAAAGAGTCAGGTGCAGGTGTGTGAAGTGCTCGGTAACCTGCTGAAGCTCTCTTCCCCAGTGACGGAGATGGCAGCTAGCTGCAAGCTAAAGGAACGCGTTCTCCACCTGTTCGAGACTTTCCTCAATGATGCCACCGTGGGCAATGCCACCGCTTATGTGAGGCGAGTGGGTGCTCACAAGACGCGCGATATTATCAACAATCTTCTCGTGCTGCTCAACATGCTGATGAACTGGCACAGTGCGACACATTCCCTCATCGCGGATCCCCAAGTGGCCACTCGTTTTACTCGTGTCCTGCTACGGTTGTGGCCCTGGATTTCGCACTCAATCATGCTCAAAAACATGACCGTGCGTCTGTCGATGCTGCTCACCGAACACTCATTCGAGATGTGCAAGCAGGTGTCACTGCAGCTTTCCAACCACTCCCATTCGCTGCTTCAGCTGATTGTGCGCGTCGCAGAACACGAGACGACCAAAAAGGAGTCAACCGGCGACAATTCTCATGCGGACTCAATCATTGGCGCAGCGTTGCGAATGATGACAAATTGTTGCTCCTGCATCGAGGGTCGCCTGTCCCTGACCAAGATGCGTGTCCTGGACATGTTTGATACTGTACTGCCTGCAAGCGGCCGATGCGGCAATCCGACCAAAATGAAGCCAGAGGTGCGTCTTAGCTGGCTAGCCTTTTGGGAGATTTTCTCCCGATATGACAACGGCTCGAAGATCTGTCATTTTGACTCACTACTCGATGCCATACGTCGCAGCCCTCCACTATGCATTCTGCGGGTACGCTGCCTCCGCATTCTGCGCAACATGTCCTTTTTCAATGGCAACCGAATACAGTTGATCGCCAACACAGAATTCATGGATCTAATGCGGGCCATTGTGTCGCAGTCGGTACAAGATGGAGGTGGTGAATGCGATACAAACATCGATTCCTATATGGAGCACTACCTGGTTGTGCTCTGTCTCTTCAAGCTGTTCGGCTTTAGTGCCAAATGCAGGGCAATGTTACGAGGCACAAAACTACACAAGGAATTAAAAAGGCTATCAAATCGTCTGGCGAATGAAGAAACGGACGCACTTCAAAAAATACCCTTTGCCAGCGAACTGAGGGATGTGCTTGAAGAGTTCTTTGAGTCGCTCCAGTCATAAACCATGAGTGCCAACTAGCACCAATACAAACAAGTACAAATGGCCAATTATAAATGTTTAACTCTTTGATAATATTAACAAATAATCTGTACTTAAATGAACGCTTTCGAATCAAAATCTCGGCACGAACTTTGGCACGAATTTTGGCCCACAGCCACCATTCCCAACGCCCAGTTACCAATTACAAATTACCAATTACAAATTACCAATTACCAATTACTTATTGCTATGTTAAATAAAAATTATGATAAGTTCAATCGATAAATAAATGTTGGCAAAAATATGAAAAGAAAATGTTTCACATCTGCAAATATTGAATATCAAATTGAGCGATTAATTTGCAAAGCACAAAGCAGAAGAAAGCAACATTTTTTTTTTTGTTACAAAATACATTTATATATTTTGGGCAATTGGAATTAAACCAGCTAGTGTAGTATATATGTGTACATATATATTTATATTGTATATAGAGTTTATAATTGTATATGTAAAATCGAAAAAAAAATCGTACGTTTCTTACTAGTTGCATATGTAGAACCAGGAAGCCTGCAACATTCATTTAGGTATACGGAGTAGAATTGCTAAATTGACGAAAGAAAGTGCATTGCAAATTCGTTGATCTCCGCGTTGCTGCTGCTGATGGACACAGCATCGTCGTTGCGCAATGCCGAGCTGAGCTTGGAGCCGCTTATGATGCTACTGGTGCTACTGGCATCCTCGATGGCCGCCGACGATGAGCTTGAGCTTGAGGGCTGTGCGGGCGGCTGATGGGCCTGATCGTGGGCGACCGTTGACTCATGTGGCAGCAGCATGGCCGGAGCGCGGAACATATAGGAGAACGGATAATAGATGAGATTGAGCAGCGTTGCGGCATAGACGTCAGCATATCGCACCACCTGGCTGGAGAAGAAGGTCTGGCGCGAACCCGAGCGGAATAGGGAGCCCATCATGCCATAGGACATGTCCATCTTGTGTGTGACGTCGCGTATACAGGTGCGCAGCTGCGATATGTCCGGTACAGATCGCCCAGCTTAATATCTAGATTCTGTAGCTCCGCAAACAGCTGGCACTCACCAGCAATTGAGCAACATTATATTTATTTAACATATTTTGCAATTAAAATTAAAGATTATTATTTATTGGGGGGTTTTGTGCACTGTGACCTAATGGATCTATTGTGCCCCCTTCTGAGCTTATAGCTCCTGAACGAATGTCAGGATCTTTGATGGGTCGAGGGCTACTATGTCTTTGACATTCATAACATGCATCCCTAGGATGCTGCATCTTCTCCTGGCAAAAGCGATGCATTTTGTTGGGATGTGAGTTGAAGACTCCTCACACACGACCTCACAAAACCTGCATTAACTGCTGCTACAGATTACCATTTTGGACAGGTGGCTGGTTAAAGATTGTAGAATGTGTTTTATTATTACATATTTAATGAAGATGCGGTTCATTGGGGATACTTATTATGTTTTTCCTTATAAAACGTATATATTTCAAATATATTTAGAACATTGTGTTTAGCTTAAATTAAAATGTAATCGAATTCATACAATTCTGATTTAATATATTTAAAGTTTCATTCAAATTAAAATTTGTCGTTTCTTATAGATATAAACGTTTCTATAGCTTCTAGCCACTTACCTGCGAGCCTGAATATTTTGATTGTTGTCATTCTTTGACTATTATTTTTAAGCCATATTAATCCTTTGTACTTGACGTCGACGATTGACTCTTGGTGAAGATATGGGTAGATGTTCGCCGACAAAGTTCAACGGCTCCACGCGTTCACAAACATTATAATTGAAATTGGGCTGCAAATTGCAGCTAATAGGGTTACCCAGCGGATATTGTTCAGCCATTCTTGGCTCCGTGGAGTCAAATTCTTTTTAAACCTGAATCTCGGCTGTAATTAATTCGAAAGCTCTCTTATTGGTTTGCTGGATTTTGACCTTCATGGCCGAGGTGCAACGATACTTGAGATCCATTTCCCAGTTGAATTTAAACATGTGAATGTGCTTTAAGATGAGCAAGAAATTCAAGCAGCAATATTTCCAACTTTCCAGCATTGTCAAGTATATCCAAGTTACTTAAATCTTTGAGAACCCCTAGGTGATTTTCGGCGATATTAAGTAGCTTAAGGCACTCGGTATATCTTGTGTAGTCAAAGTTACGATTTGTCTCTAGAATGCGACGCTGGCTTTTAAGGAAGCGTTTCAGTTTGGGGCATAGCACATGCATTTGATGACGTACATTGCTTCCGCCTGGCAGCGAAGACTTCTTGGGCAAAACGAATTTATAATCTGATGGCGAAAAATATAATTGATTTCTTGGCAATTCGGTATTGATGTGCGCATAAGCCGCCTTGAAGATTACCAAGGATTCCGCTCGATGCAATCACCGTTTACTGCAATTGCTAATGAGCCACGTTCCTCTTCCTTTCTTATGTTCTCTTTCTGTCGTTGATTTTGCATTTGACGCGAAACTAATTCATTCTGGCTGCTAGTTAAGGCATTTGATTTGGACTTCTTTTTGGCACCGTCGTCGTTTACGTCGGGGCTCATTTGCATCCAAGGTTATGCCGTTAACTTTGTAACTAAGTTCTTGCAGAACGTTAACAAGCAAGCGGCATGCTCTGTTGAACGTTTTCTTTATTATCAAGAAAATTGCACAGATTCGATTCAATTAGGTTTAAATTCGCTTCTTTACTGAAAATAAAAAAATAGCAGGCGTCAAGCTGCCAGTCCTGCTATTTCAATTCTAAACATTGCTTCAATGGCTTAAACTTTAACTCATAAGTGCGCGCAACTTTACGCAATAATGAGCATAGTGCAATTTTGGTTCCCATGTAAAGTAACAGCTCTGTTAAAGACAATGGCGGCAAAAACAATTGCTGACTTCATTATAGGCGGAAAAGCAGATGACGCTTTCAAAATGTGTTTGGCAATTGTAAAAATACTCTGCTTGATATGAAATAAAGAGAATAGAACAAGTGTAAAAAAATTTATAAATCATACACAGTGTGAAATCTAAAAATATAATAGAGTTGCAAGATGTCAAAATCGACAATAGAAATGGAAACGTTCCTTCGAGCCAAAATCATTGCCTTGGCAAATGAATCGCTGGAAATTCGCATGCGCGCGTTTGAACATGTTGAAACATGTCTCATGCGCTGCTTGCACCGTGGAGAGGTAATCAATTTTAAGCCTGTGGTACTGGTAAAGCAACTGATCCGATGGTTTGGCTTCACACCACCAACAGTCCCCGATCGCGTTCTGTCCCTTTTGTTCGAGCTAATGCGCTCAGACTACGGCGATGCGATTGTTCGCAAGATTCCCTGCAGCCGATTCAAAACAGAACTGGGAAAAATACGACAAATATTGCGTGCTTTGTCGACAGAACGTTGCATTAAACTGCTGGACAAACTAGAGAGCCTGCTTGACATTATGAACTACAGTTCACGTAAAACAAAATATTAAATTAAGTGTTTTTCTTGCCCTAATGAAAAGATGTTTAACTCTATTGTTTTTTTTGCAGGTGAATCACAGAGCAGCATAAGCGAAATTGCATTTTCATTCGAAGGCTTTCGTCTGCAGGCTGAAGACTACGAAACAGCTTGGTCACGCGCCAGCCCAAACGACTTAGCCACAATAGCCACAATTGTGGATGGACTTACAGTGGAAAACGAACAGCAGTTGCAGCAAGAATTGATCAATGTACAAATCAAAGTATGCGACTATCCCGTTGAGTATCTGCTGCAGACGCCAAACTTGTACCTCCACTTGCTGCACATGCAAAAGTTGGAGCAGTCGTCGGAAACATTGTTTCACGTTAATCGTGCCCTGCTTACGATTCTTAAGCTGATGCAGCATCGCATTATCAAGCGCACCAGGACAATCCAATATGCCAAGTGTATTGAATCGAATGCGGAGGCAAATCTACAATTGCGTATTTCCAGTGCTTTGGGTCTGCTGTTAACTAACTGCTTGGATCTGCTAAAGCGACCGGAGCTGGAGCACTGTGCTTACAATTGGCAACCGATCGAACTGATTGTTGAGGTGATCAAAACGTTTGCCCAGCTAAGCGCTCCCATGCCCGGGCTTCATGTGCAGCGACTGGGCGCAATTGTTGTCGAATTTATAAGCTACTGCAACAGCATCGATGTGACCAATGTCACAGAGATGCAGAGCATGTGTAAAGTGCTAATGATACCGCGACTGGGATCTCTGATATTTAATGGATTACTGCTAGACGTGATAACGCAGAATGCATCTAACATCGATCGTGCAACTGGTCGAACGTTGCTGCAACCGTTGATCCTGGACAGCAGCTATTTGTGGTGTGAGCCGCAGCGTCGGCATGATTTGTGTCAGCTGTACGGTGTGATCGTTGAAGAGAATACGTCGGAGCAAAAGCAAATAAATCTACTCAAGGCAGCATATGAATTAGCTGTGGGTCAGCTACTAGCCAAAAGAAGACTGCCCCCGTTGGAGCTGTTGGCAAAACAGCGTGAAATAAGCTACGTTATCGTGCAACTGGGCAGTTTGTGCCTGCTGCAGCTGCTTTGCGATACAATTATCAGCTGTACCAGTTTGTATATGAGCAAGCCAGAGCTGCGCAACCAGGCGGAAACGCTGCTTATCACCATTTTCGATTTGCCCGACAAGGAGTTGCTTTTGTACGCGTTGCGTATGCTAAAACAGCCCGTCGTCGAGCACTTTCATGCGCTCATGAACAAGACGAACTATTTGCCCGGCTGCAGCAACATGCAACTTGCCCGGCAACACATCTTGGGTCTGCCAATAAGTACCGGATTGTTGCGAAAGCTGCTCATAGCGGGCTGGCGTCCGACGCAATCGTTGCCGCCACTGGCGCTGCAACAGTGGTGCATTGACTATCTAATCATGCTGCTGGGTTTGGCCAAACTGATACCGGCGAATGAATTTGCCATCATCTTTAAGATGGTGATGCCAGTGGTGCCGCTGCTCGTCTGTCGCGCCATCAATCAACCGCAACTGCAGCTACTGCTCTGGCAGCTGTTTGAGCCGGATGGCGAATATGTGGGGACGCCGCAAGCGTTGCGCGGCAACATCTGCTACTTATTTCATCCGGATGCCGAAAAACGCATGGATGCCATGGCACGTGTGACCTACATTCTCATCGGGCAGGACGATCAGCACAAATACCGACCAACAGTTCAAAAACTGCTCGGCGATAATCTATGCTTGATTTACCCACCCATTGAGTACGCCAGCATATTCTGTGATCGCAGTGGTGCACCAGCCACAACAACCATACCAGAGCTGCTGCGTCTGCTGGGCATGCCCGATCTGAAGCCGGCCATTCGCAAATCCACGCTCGTTCAACTGAATATTCTGATGCACAGCTGGACGGCTGCCGATACCTACAGCACCTGCGATGGCGCCTATCTGCTCTGCTTGAGGGCGATACATGATCTGTTGTTGCGTGCTGCTGCTGATGATGCGGACACACTGCTGCCGGCCGTGGGCATTCTGCTCCGTGTGCTCTGCCGCAGCGCATCTTTCCGGCGCGAATTCAACGACAATGCCGAGCTGCTTGTCTGTTTGATTCGATGCATTTTCCTGTTGCCCCATTCGCAACAGCTGTGCGCCGAGGTGAGCACCTGCATATTTCTGCTGCTCTTTGACGAGCACATCACTGTCGAGGAGGGCAGCCTACATCTGGACGTGGATTTATCCGCAATGTCGGTGCCAGTCACCTATGTGCTGAGCAGCAGTGTTCCGTCCACATTTGCCATGCACGGACTGGCCATGCAAAAGCATTTGCGTGCCGTACACTTTGCGGGCAATGCGGCGCTTGATGCCCAATATTGGCGGATCTTTCTGGCACAATGTGTCTGCGGCAATGCGGCGGATCTGACGATGTCCGCGATTCAAGAACTGGACATTAGGGCGCCGTTGAAGCTGCGAATATCGGAACTAGCTTTGGTTCATGCCACCCAAGTGCATCGGCAGTTGCAACGTCAACTGTCAGAGGCGAGCAATTGCAGCAGCCACGAGATGCTGCAACAATTGGTTGCCAGCATTCAGATGTTCCTGATCTTCATGCGCGGCGATTTGGAGCCCGTTCAATGCAAACGACTGTGGATGCTGTTGCACAAATATTTGCGGCTAATGCCCAGCAACGATGCGGATCGCAAGTTGTACATCGAATTGTTGGAGCTCTGCCGCAGCTGTTTGCGCCATCGTCTGCCCCAGGTGTTGCACGGCCTGTGCGAGGCACTCGCAAATGATCCGGATCACAGTTTTTTTTTGATACTGAACGATAACAATGTGTCTCTCCATCTGTTCCACCTGGTCACCGAGTGTCTGGTGCTGCTTATATCCTCGGCACTCCAAAACCATAGCCAGACCAACAACATCGCCTGGCACACCAAACTCTTCATGGAGCTGAGCATGTTGGCTAATACCAATTTTCGGCTGCGCAATCTGCAACATGTCCGCTGTCTGCTAAGGATCCTGCGGCCTCTGAGCGACCAGCCATTGGATCTTGATGACACCAAACTGCAGGTAGGTAGATTTACTGTTTTTAATTACCAAAAACTTGGCTTTTCTAATAAACTCATTGTTTCACTCTCCATCTACCTGTAGTCTTACTATAAACAGTTCGTGCAGCTGTCGAGCAGACTGAGAGCAAACACCCAGACAGGAGCCCAGTGGCACAGGGACTGTCTGATGATCATCTGTCAGCTGCAGGCGAACACCAAATTAAGACCTATGGACTGTTGGAAGTCTGACTCTGGGTTGAAGGTGCTCCGCTACTTGATGGGACTTTGTGGTCATGCTGACGAAGATGTGCGCTCTATGGCCTGGCTGGCGGTGGGTAGTTGGTGCAAGACCAGCGATCACAAATTGCCTAGCATCCTGAAGGATAATGATTTTCTGCCAAGTGGCCTGGCCGAATGTTGCCTCGTCACATTGCTCAATGCCAATGAACTGATGCTGGTGCGTCAGCTGGCCGGACGACTCTTTGAGCTGCTGATGCCGCACACTGACTCCGATGCCTGCAACCTCATGTTGCAGCGTCACTCGTTCCACATGGAGGCACACTTGGCACTCAACGCACTGCATGTGGCCTCGAGTATAGCACCAGATGGCGACAGGTCTAGCGCAAAGCACTCGTGCGAGATTATTGGCTGCTATGTGAGCATCTACATTCGTCTAATCGTCCTGAACCCAATCTTGTGTGCCACTCTCACCGAGTACGCCTTCGTCAATGCCCTCAGCGATGTTATGAAAATGCCAAAGAGCGAGTTGACAAACCATTTGGCCTATTTGGATCTGTGCGTTGGCAATATCTGTCAGCTTTACTCACTGTGCTACCTGCACAACGTTCAGTTCATAAAGCGTAGCATCTGCCGCGACACCTTGCTAATCGATGGCTACTATTCGCTGATGGACGTTGTGCTCGCTCAGCAGTTGCCAGTGCCGGAAAACCATCTCATTCAACTGCTTAAGCTGCTAATGGTCTTCTTCAAGGATGAGGACGCCTATAGGTATCTCTGTTCGAAGTTTCGCTCGCAACCCAATTTGCTCTGTGATCTGATCATATATGGCCTAAGTTTGGACCTTGTTTATGGAAGTGTGCAGCAATACACACTGGCAACGCTATCGTTGATGCTGGCTAAGGTGCTGAATTCCAAAGGGGAACTCAATATGCTAGTTATATTCGACGAATATGTGGACGACACTTGTGAGGAGCACCAAGAAACGGACACGAATGTGGATAGCGACAAGGAGAACACATTGAACAAACAACTTAAAATGCTAAGCTTGAAAAATGTGGCTAAATCAGAAAGACAAACTAATCCGAAGCAAGCAATGAAAAGTTGTGCAAGAATAACCGGAACTTCTCAACTCTATCATCAAATGGATCAGCTGTTTGAATTGCACTATCCAAACGCCAAATATTGCTTCCTGCAACCACCAACAAAGAGTCAGGTGCAGGTGTGTGAAGTGCTCGGTAACCTGCTGAAGCTCTCTTCCCCAGTGACGGAGATGGCAGCTAGCTGCAAGCTAAAGGAACGCGTTCTCCACCTGTTCGAGACTTTCCTCAATGATGCCACCGTGGGCAATGCCACCGCTTATGTGAGGCGAGTGGGTGCTCACAAGACGCGCGATATTATCAACAATCTTCTCGTGCTGCTCAACATGCTGATGAACTGGCACAGTGCGACACATTCCCTCATCGCGGATCCCCAAGTGGCCACTCGTTTTACTCGTGTCCTGCTACGGTTGTGGCCCTGGATTTCGCACTCAATCATGCTCAAAAACATGACCGTGCGTCTGTCGATGCTGCTCACCGAACACTCATTCGAGATGTGCAAGCAGGTGTCACTGCAGCTTTCCAACCATTCCCATTCGCTGCTTCAGCTGATTGTGCGCGTCGCAGAACACGAGACGACCAAAAAGGAGTCAACCGGCGACAATTCTCATGCGGACTCAATCATTGGCGCAGCGTTGCGAATGATGACAAATTGTTGCTCCTGCATCGAGGGTCGCCTGTCCCTGACCAAGATGCGTGTCCTGGACATGTTTGATACTGTACTGCCTGCAAGCGGCCGATGCGGCAATCCGACCAAAATGAAGCCAGAGGTGCGTCTTAGCTGGCTAGCCTTTTGGGAGACTTTCTCCCGATATGACAACGGCTCGAAGATCTGTCATTTTGACTCACTGCTCGATGCCATACGTCGCAGCCCTCCACTATGCATTCTGCGGGTGCGCTGCCTCCGCATTCTGCGCAACATGTCCTTTTTCAATGGCAACCGAATGCAGTTGATCGCCAACACAGAATTCATGGATCTAATGCGGGCCATTGTGTCGCAGTCGGTACAAGATGGAGGTGGTGAATGCGATACAAACATCGATTCCTATATGGAGCACTACCTGGTTGTGCTCTGTCTCTTCAAGCTGTTCGGCTTTAGTGCCAAATGCAGGGCAATGTTACGAGGCACAAAACTACACAAGGAATTAAAAAGGCTATCAAATCGTCTGGCGAATGAAGAAACGGACGCACTTCAAAAAATACCCTTTGCCAGCGAACTGAGGGATGTGCTTGAAGAGTTCTTTGAGTCGCTCCAGTCATAAACCATGAGTGCCAACTAGCACCAATACAAACAAGTACAAATGGCCAATTATAAATGTTTAACTCTTTGATAATATTAACAAATAATCTGTACTTAAATGAACGCTTTCGAATCAAAATCTCGGCACGAACTTTGGCACGAATTTTGGCCCACAGCCACCATTCCCAACGCCCAGTTACCAATTACAAATTACCAATTACAAATTACCAATTACTAATTACCAATTACTTATTGCTATGTTAAATAAAAATTATGATAAGTTCAATCGATAAATAAATGTTGGCAAAAATATGAAAAGAAAATGTTTCACATCTGCAAATATTGAATATCAAATTGAGCGATTAATTTGCAAAGCACAAAGCAGAAGAAAGCAACATTTTTTTTTTTGTTACAAAATACATTTATATATTTTGGGCAATTGGAATTAAACCAGCTAGTGTAGTATATATGTGTACATATATATTTATATTGTATATAGAGTTTATAATTGTATATGTAAAATCGAAAAAAAAATCGTACGTTTCTTACTAGTTGCATATGTAGAACCAGGAAGCCTGCAACATTCATTTAGGTATACGGAGTAGAATTGCTAAATTGACGAAAGAAAGTGCATTGCAAATTCGTTGATCTCCGCAGAGAGGGGGAAATTATGGTGGACAGACACTTTTACAATTAGTCGGAGGCTTCGCGTTGCAGTTGCTCCAATGGCGACTCAGCGCCGCTGGCCATCTCCTCCTCCTCCGAGTAGTCCTCATCGTGGGTGTGAGTCACCACCGTGGGCGTAGATGGGCGTGTGTGCACAATGGAGCTCTGTAAATAGAGCTCAGTGTAAATAAGTTATTTCTTCAACACACATTTTTTGGAATTTAAACCAAAAACTGAACAAAGCAAGAAAAAAAATAAATGATTTAAATTAAAGAAATTGTATACTAAATAAAAATAAATAAATAAACTTAATTGTGGGTATGAAAATATACAACAAGTCGAGAGATACCCTGATCTGATCAGCTCTTAAATATATATATATATATATATATAGATATATATATATATAGACTTGACAATATTTTAATACCATAAGAAACTTGAACATAACATAAGTTTTTACACAAGTTGCAAATAAAGATGCTGATGAAACTGAGAGTTTTTTTTTTTTAACCAAAAACGAAAGTGCAATTGAGCAAAATCAATGAAAAGAATATTAAAAGTTGAATTTTCTTTGGTTTTCTCAATTCTGCTCGGTGCGTGGCTTTTGGTAATGCTTACTTATCTATTTACTATTATAACTCACAGCGCGATGCAAGTCCTTGCAGTCCTTGCCATCTTTCGCGTCTTTGGCATCCTTGGCATCCTTGGCATCCTTGACTTCCTTGGCATCCTTGGTGGCATTGACTGCCGCCTTGCTGCTGCTGCTGCTGCTGCTGATGGACACAGCATCGTCGTTGCGCAATGCCGAGCTGAGCTTGGAGCCGCTTATGATGCTACTGGTGCTACTGGCATCCTCGATGGCCGCCGACGATGAGCTTGAGCTTGAGGGCTGTGCGGGCGGCTGATGGGCCTGATCGTGGGCGACCGTTGACTCATGTGGCAGCAGCATGGCCGGAGCGCGGAACATATAGGAGAACGGGTAATAGATGAGATTGAGCAGCGTTGCGGCATAGACGTCAGCATATCGCACCACCTGGCTGGAGAAGAAGGTCTGGCGCGAACCCGAGCGGAATAGGGAGCCCATCATGCCATAGGACATGTCCATCTTGTGTGTGACGTCGCGTATACAGGTGCGCAGCTGCGATATGTCCGGCTTGACCTTGGCACTGGAGTCCAGATCCCGGTACAGATCGCCCAACTTAATATCTAGATTCTGTAGCTCCGCAAACAGCTGGCACTCGTCGGTCCACACGTGCAGCTCGCGGACCAGCTCCGGCACGATGAGGAACGTGCGCCAGCCGCGTATCTTCTTCGACTTGAGTATGTCGCCGAAGATGTGATCGCCCACATAGAGCACATCCTTGCCCTTGGCATTGATGAACTTGGTGAATAGTTCGCACGATCCACCCGAATACACCTGACCCGGCTGCAGCGGACCGATGTGTGTGCCAATCTTCAGGCCACCCGTCTTCGTATCCACCTGACGCAGCACGGTGCCCTCATCAAAGAACAGCGGCTTCCTTGCGTCCACCACAATCACATCGAAATAGCTCTTCCAGTCGCGATGCGGCTCATCGGCAGTGGCGCCATGTGGAAAGTCAAACAAATACGTCATAATTTCATTAGTGTAGGTGTAATCGCTGTTGGTCAGCATGAAGAGCTTGGCTCCGGATTCGCGTATGCGGGACAGGACAGTGGGCAGACGCTTGTCCTTCTTCACATAGTACGCCATGTTCTGCGGGGAAAAAAAAAAATTAATAAATAAATATGTATTTATTTTGTATACAGACAAAGATCAAAATGGGAAATGGGAAATAATATATATTTTTTTATACACATTTCAAAGTGATTAAGGAAAAAAAGCAGTTTGCATTTTATTTTATAATCCACCTAATCCAAAATGGATTCTTTGTGTATGTTGTAAAATAAATGTGAAATTGTATTGTATTTTGAACGAAAGCTTCCAGCCAGAAATGGCAATCTCAATTTAAAAGTTTTCGCGCAACAAATCTTAATTGCCGTAAAACGTTTCCGTACAAAGTTTGGTGACACGTGTCAAGACGACAAAAAAAAAAAAAAAAAAAAATGTATCGATGAGGAGCAAAGTTTTAATGACTACTCCAAAAATACATTTATGATTGATACGTGTCTTGTTGGCGGAGTAAAATTGATAAACGTAAATCGTGTTGGGTTGATTCAAGGATATTATTATGAATTGGGGATGTGGCTTACCTGTGTCGTACGACGCTTCAAATCGCCATCGGAATGCACCCAGTCGACGGCGCGTCGCACGTCTTGGAAAATCGACTTATAGGTAAATAAAAAATCTCCAGCTTTGATGCCGCGTTCAACGCTATAGAGAACGAGATAGAGATAGAGAGAGATGGAGATATAAATACACATATAAATAGTAGAAAAAAGAGTCTAGTTTATGTGAAAAACTCACCGAACAAATTCATCGCTGTTTGTAAAGAAATCGGTTAGACAGGCCAGCAAATAGGTTTCCGGCAAATTGAACAGAGTGTTTAATACATAAACCCTGGACTCGTCCAGTTTGAGAAACTTATTCGGATACAGCTCGTAGACCTGATGGCTGCAGAGGGTATTCAGTTAATGGCATGTAGACGTGGTTGTTGGACGGGGCAACACTTACTGTTTGATGAACTCAAAGCCGTGGACACAGACCAGTATATTGCCATAGGCATCCACTTTGAGCAGATTTCCGTAGAGCGTGTCGAACCAGAGGCCACGCACTGGAAATGTTGGATCATATTCGAACTGCAATATCTCCTTGGGATAGCCCATTGAGACTAGACGCTCCTTCACCAGATTGAAGCCCAGCTGCTCATATTGCGGTGATTTGTATTCTAAAAGACGAAGACGCAAGATAAAAAATAGAAATTTTCAATGATAATTTTTATTACTCACCTGCGAGTGTATAATCCATATCGAATCCATAGTACTTGATATTCTCCAAGTGCAGCGACCGGTTCACAAATACTCTGTAATTAATTAAATTGCGATTGGCATTAATAAGAATTCGATTAGATTAAAATCAACTAAAGTTAAACTCAATAATGCTGAAATCCAATCGGATTTGAACTTTAGATTTATATAATAATTTATCTATTATAAAATTTAATTTCTTTTTTAAATATATGTTTATTATCATCCGTATTCAAAGGAGCAAAATGAGTATAATATGTATTTTATCAAGATATCCGTGGCTGGCCCAGGCAAATATAAATGCTTAAATTAATTAATTAAATATTTGTAAACATTTGTTATGCATATTTAGTTGATACTGACGCTGGTTGAGTATAATTCAAATCTGGTTATCGCAAAATTACAATTCGCTCCTCAATCAAAGGCTGCGTTTGACCTTCGCTGCGGCAAGGTCAAAAGTTTATCAAGTCGCAGTTGCAGTGCGCCAATGAAGTGGAATCGAATGAAATTCAATAAATAAAATATAAAAAAATATATATATATATAAATATATAATTTATATGCGACATTTTCGCTGAAACAGCATGCTTAATCAATTGCTGTAAAATGATTTTCAACTGTTGTGCAATGTTCACCAAAAAAAATGGGACTCGATGCGGAGAGGATTCGGTGCCCGGTGTCCTCGTTGCTTGCCCCTTTTGCGGCCAACAATTAGTGTAGGGAAAACTTGTTGTGGGCGGCGACACGCTCTCCCATCCATTTGGCCACCGACAACTTTGCTGCGGCAAGGACACGCCCACCAGCGACGAGCCCCCATTGCGGCAAAACTCATTAGAAGCAGCAGCAACAGCAGCAGCAGCAGCAGCGCTGCAAATATGGGGGCGGAGGAGGTGGTGCGGAGTACTCGCTCAGTTTTCGCATTCTTTTTGCGTTGACCTCAAAAAAAAGGGATAGCAGAAGGGGCATGCGAATTTCATAAGGCAATTTGCAAAAGCTTTCAAGCCAAATTGAGATGTTTTTAAATTAATTAGTTAGCCGATTAGCCGAGCTGCAGAAAATAGCAACTCTTATTAAAAGATTAATTGCTGCATTATTTGCCCCTTATGCAGTTAATGGCAACATTATACAAATATCAACTACGACAGATTTGCTGTAACTATCGAAGCAGCTTCTATATTTTATCTTAATTGCATTTTATTTCACCTGCAGCTGATGCCAAAAACTTTGCATTGAAAAAAAAAGATCTTAAGTAGTTATTCAAGAAGCTCTTAAAAACTCTTCTTTTTTTTTATTTCAGTTTGCGTCAGCTTTTTTTTTTATTTTGTTTACTTTTCGGTAAATTTGGTGGCTGTTATTTTTGTTCAGTGTGTGTGCGGCGTTTATTTATTTTGTTGCCGCTGTTGTTGCAATTCGCTTCAGTTGAAAATTTGCCAAATAAGCGAAAAGTTGCATCCTTGCGGCAGACTCCTGCAGCTTTTTGCAACTCGCTTGTTGTTTAACCCAAATTCGGGGAAAGTGCATAAATCGCAGAGAGTCAAAAAGGGGAACGAACAAAAATTTCAAATATTTGCAATTATTTACACAACAAATCGAGCCAAGAAATAATTATCATTTCATTAAGATATTTCAGAAATAAGCGGGTTTTCTGCTCCCCCAAATACAAGTTATTATATTATTAAGAACGGCTGTTGCCGTTCAGCTTTAAATAGCCAAAACAAAATGCAAATAAATTGTCGCTAATCTGACATTTTCATTTTGCTGATGCTGTTTTCTCGTTGACGTTGTTCTTTTTGCCACAGGCGGCGCATCAATTAAAAAAGGTATAAAAGCAAATATAAATAATTCTAAAAATACTTACAAAATGCATTGCCATAAATCAATGTGAATTATCATTGAACATGTCGCACATTGGCGATTAATAAATATATATCTATCTATCTATATCTAGTATATATCTATATTTTTCTGAGAACATAGTCAAATCATCTATGATAAAATTGAAAATTTAGCTAATTTATCAGGCAGTGCAAAGCCGATCCAAGGCAGACACAAACTTTCATATTTATGGTAAGAACAAAGCGTTATTTATGCATATTACAAAATGGAAAGCTAATTGAATTAAATAAATTAACTAAATAAATCAATTGAATTATTCATTAACTTGTCGAACACTCCTGCTATGGTCATAAAAGTTTCACTTTAAAACACAATAAGTGTAAATCAATGGAAATTGTTGACCCTAGCGAATTTGTTATTTATAGACGATTTAAAAAATATATGGGAAATAGTTAAACGCAAAAAATATACCATTAATTTTAATATTTTGCAATGTGCAAAACGTGGCAATTTCGCACTTGCTCAAACAAACAGAAACACATTAGAATTGATGTCCTTTAAAAATGAGCGTGTAACATGGCGTATGATCAATATAAATTTATGGCAGAGCATCAAAAATGCTGCAATTGGATTTTTGTGCATCCATCATTACAAACAAAATAAGTATGTTTATGTATATATATATATATATATATATATATATGCATGTCATTCAAATAGTGTGATAAAGTGATCAGGCGTTGCATGGACGCAATCGAGTGCAAATCTTGTTATTGCAATTAAGATCATGAGAATATATACTATATGTGGCAATAATATATATATATATATATATATATATATTTATTTATTTATTAGCGAATGCTCGCATTGCGAAAGCATTGATAATGCGATTGCCAGCAATCAAAAAACTGATTAGCCAACTGAATCGGAGAGCAAATCGCCGAGAATTTTAACTCAAATCGTGAAAAACATGAAAAACATGAAAAACATTTGCACACAGACAAATGTGTAAAAGAATGTTTTTTTCATGGCTGAAAGAGGTCTATTTTTGCTCATTGTTGCTTTTGTTGTTTTTGTTATTGTTAATTGGCATTTTAATTGGGCTGTTGACATTTGCATTGCTTATTAATTAACATATTGTTCTGAATCAACAAAAATGCTGTGAACAATATTTTTTGAAAGCTGTTTTGCTGCATTTGGTTGGGAATTAAACGTATCAAAATTAAATTAAATTAAATGCTGCGCAACAAAAATTCAATTATAATATTCATAAAATATTCCAGTGCAATTTTGATAGCTATAAAACTTAAAAGGCTAATAAACAAAATCACATTTTATGCATTAACATTTACATTTACTCGGCAAAAGCATTATATTTAAATTAGCTGTGCCTTTTAGCATTAAGTCTAAATTATTTGCTTATAGGGTTTATTCATCAAAGGCTCAGCTAATGGAAACATAATTTGATTGTGTTCCTTTTCTTCTCTAATACTGTCCCTTTTTTTTAAGCTTTAACTCTGAAAAAAATTCACACATCACGAAAAAAAATACAAATAATAAAATATAAAAAAGAAAAAAAACATAAAAATTGTTAGTTTTAGCTATTTTCTGTTTTATAATTGTACTTTCTGAGTTCCCAGCGGAGCCAAAAATATGACAATTTTCCAGCAGTGGACAACTTGGGTTTTTCTCATATTATTTTGATTTATAGTTTACGAGTTGGTTTGACACTTACGAATTTAGCGGCTGTGACATTGTTGTTGCCCCAACACCTGCCACCAAATGTTGCTGTTGTCGCACAGTTGCCTTCAAATTGTCATTGCAACGGTTTGAGCTTGTGCTTGTATTGTTGTAATTGCTATTGTTATTGTTGTTGTTATTGTTATTGTTGTGCATTTTGTACCGTTTGTGTGAAGAGGCTTCAACATTTGTTCTGGGAAACTTAAGGATGCGGCAAGTTGCAGCATCAAATAAATATTATTATTATTTAATATGATACAAATTGTGCCATTCGCAAATATTTATACAAATTGTTTGCTGCCACATATATTATTGATAAACTGCAAACATTTCAATAATATCGAATAAGAAACACATTTTTTATGCGTGCAGATTATCTGCTCGTCGAGATTAGCAGTTTTATAGCCCGATAACTATAACTATAACAATAACTATAAATATAACTATAACTATAAATATAACTATAAATATAACTATAAATATAACTATAAATATAACTATAAACATTTCTTACATTCTCGACTAACTACAGAGAATAAAATTGTGAGTAACAACATTCTGTGGTTTCAATATATTTAAATTTCGAGTTTTCTTGCGCTATTTAATTTAAGAATATTTTTGAATATAACATAATAATTTATCTTTGCTGCTATTTTATTTAAATCAAGTGTTATTTCGAAACTCATTAATGAATGCACGAAATATTATTACATATATATATTACAGTATAAAATAGGTTGACGTTTCGCAGGATTTAAATGAATGTTGTTCAAAAGAATGTAATTAAAATGTCTTTTTTAAGGTGACTGGCAAACTGGGCGAGCGCGAAACAAGTAAATTTTAATACAAAAAATGTACGATTTTTTACATGTTGTCATTGTTTGATAAGTGACTCGGTAGTGGACGCGGCGTGTGTGTGTATAGTTGTGTGTGTGGGTGTGAACGGACATTTCAATAAACAGCAAGCAGAACGGATATCAAGTGGCTGTTAGCTGTTATCCTTGCATCGAAGTGTGAACGACAACATGTCAGTAAACATGCTAAATTCGCAATATCCTTTGCGCTGTTTGCAGTTAGTCCTGCTGCAGGACGAGCGACATTACAATAACAATTTACGCGACTGTTGGCAATTTCATGCAGCATGGACACAGGACACGGCACACGGCACACGGTCCACTGGCAGCGCAAAAGGACAAGCGAAAGGACAACAATATAACTGTTAAAGAGCTTATAACGCTTATGGCTTATGGCTTATGGCACAACGGGCGACATCCATTTAATTATGCAATTGTCGGGGTCATTTTGTGTGTGTATTTGTGTGTGTGTTTGTGTCTTTACTGTTAATAATGCCGCTATTCACAACAAACGTGTCCAATTGATCAATTTGCATTTTTGCTTTAACAATAAATGCAAATCCAATTTTTCAATTGTTATTGTTGCTGCTTGTTTGCCCTCTTGGCCAACACGATTGGTGTCTGAGAATAATAATCGGGCTTCGGCCTGATTTCAAAATGAGTGAAAGACGACTTTCTTGCAACAAGTTTTGCCTTTGTCTGCTTGGTTTCCATGGTTACTTTACAAGCTTTCGGCGAGACGAAGATTAAAATTGTCTATTAGACATTTTGCCCAATTTCGATTCTTCTTTCGTTGCGGAAAGCCGTTTAAATGCAGCTTCTAACTATTTAATGCAAATTGTTTTTCCCATTGTGTTGAATTACATTTTAAGGATTATTTTAACACGCTTTGTTGCAAGTCAGACATGCAAAGCTGCGGCAGCTGCTCTCCACAGCAGCAGCAGCATGTTGCACTGCCACGTGTGGTAAGCTCGTCGTCCTTTTTTTTTGTTTTATTTTTTATCTTTGTACATCGTTTGTCCGTTGCAATGGCAACATACACGAGCAAAAGACAACAATTTGGACCACAAGCTGTCAAACTTGCCAGCGTAACCACTCAGAAAAGTCAGAGACAGAAATGAAATCATTTTCAATAGAAAAAATATATATAACATTGATTTAATCAAAAGCAGCCACTTCACAATATATTTTACTAAATTCCCCCTAATAAACCCGCCAATAAACCAGATTACGTGTTATGCAGTTTATTCGCAGTAAAAACGATAATATTTGTATTTTATTTAACTCAGTTATATAAGCATAACAAGAACCATTTCCCAACTTTATTTTAGACCAGTTAACAAAATTCCAAAAATGTTTTCTTTCCATATTTGGTACTAGAAATTAAGGTTGATTAGGATTCTGAATTGTAATCGGTAAAGTTTCGCCTGTGTTTCCGGCTTTAACACACTGACTTATTTTTATTTGGGCTCGAATGATAATTTCAAAAAGTTTACAAAAATCCTTAACTGAAATGCACTTCAGGCTGGCAAATGTATGTTACTGACTAGTCAAGGTGGTCAAGCACTTCATTCAATTACACTTATAAGTCTGGCTTCTGGGCAAAAATGAATTTTCCACAAATTTGCCAGGCCCGGATAAATTGAATACTCCGGCCAAGGCCAGTGAAGAGAAGGCGAGCAGCGCACAGGAGTCGACTGTAATAATAAAATTGCGGTCACTTTGTGCTTCTGTATGTGCTTCCAATTAAATCCCAAATATCAAACAAATGCCAACAGACACGCATCCTCACTGTGTGTGTGTGTGGGGGGTGGGGGCACCAGAGGTGAGCAGGGAATCAGAGTCCTTCGGCTATTAACCACTTGATGGCCACATGCGCTTCGCTTGACGGCACAATTTGGCGATAATTGACTTAATAAGCATGACCACAAAACCAAATAGTCTAACAAGCAAAAACGTACACACACACACACACAACACACACACACACACAGTCAGGGGGACACACACACAGAGATAAACACGTGGCAATAAGTGTGGCAGAAACACATTTCCTCTACACGGCACAAAATTGAATAATTTTCGTTTTTCTCAGCCAAAAGCAGGAAACGATGACAACTGTTTTGCATCCGGTGTGTAACAGCAGGATAACCAAAAATGTAATCATTTAATTAAAGGACTTGCAAATCCAATTACCAATTTACTGCCCTAAGCAAGGGCTTAAAAGTTGAAGGGAAACCAAAGCATAATAAAATGGCCACTGTGAATGATTGAGAATAATTGCAAACACAAATTTATAGCTAAAAATGTTTTGGGGAACTTTAAAAGTTATTTCGATATTTTGGCACTTTGGTTGAGCAAAAGCCGAGCACCATTTAAAAATAAAAAGGCAATCGAAGCGAATGTTATTTTGAATTCGATTTTATTTAAATCATTATAATTATAAATTGAAATCTGTTTTTCTTCGTAAGTTGTATTTGTTATTATTTTGTAAATAGGTTTCAATTTGTTTATGTAATTAGTACTAATTATGTCGCTTTTTCTAACGAAATTTCTAAATACAAATTTTGAGTTTTCTTTAAAAAAAGTTGTGCTTCCGATTCCGGTTTGACACTCCAGATTATTTGTATATATATTTAGGCAACTTGTTTGCATTAGCTACAAAAAAATGTGGGCGTGACCAGGCGGGATATTAAATATATATAAAATACTGGGAACGGGATTTATTAAATATATATATATTTTTTTTTTTTGTATTAACAGCATTAAATTTGTAATTGTTGGCTCGTTGCTTGGCATCGAGAATGTGGGTTGGCATTTATGCCCTGCTGAGTTTTTGGTTATAAATCGCACAATAACAATGCACACAACAAAACAATGCAATTAAGCACACTCACACACACACTCACACACACGCACACACACGGCTTTCAACGCAGAAATTCGTTATGTTTTTCGTCCCTTCGAATTCGAATGCGATTCACGTGGTTTTTGTCGTCCAAACTGCACTTATAGCGAAACCAAACTGAGGCCTCTAGGAACAGCAAAAACAAACATAAATAAATAATGAAACATTGACAACGACCTGTTCTACTCAGTTGCCCACATCGAACTTGTTTAGCCCCGCCCTGACTGCCCCTCTCCCTAGCCTAAGATCAAAATATGCTTTGGCTGCGAGAGCTGCGTGGGTCGCCGCTTGGCAGCTTAGCTGCTTAGCAGCGGTCATTTTGTGCGTGTGGCAAATACATTTTTCAAACCAAACCAAACTAAAAAAAAAACATGAAATAATGGAGACAAACAGCGCTTTGAAAAGTGATCGACTTGGCTAAATACCCTGCAATCGGAATACCCAAACTGAAGTTTCTTAGGCAACTTGTGCGTTTCATTCAAATATGTAAAAAGAGACCAATAAATCGGAATATATAAATATATATATATATATATATATATATATATATAATCAATAATCTATTTTATGTTTAACTTTAAATCTTTCCAGTTGTTATTTTTACTAGCAAATTTTAATTTCAAAATTTTAGAATTCACTTCAATTTTTTAAAGTCATTGCGACGTACACAGAAAGAAAATCCTAAAAACTTGTGCTGTTTAAGTTTACTTTTAAATTTCCGATTTAATTAGCATTAAATCTTTACAATTGCAATTTATCATTTTTTTTTTATTGTATCCCTTAAAGTCTTTGAGCTCAGCGAAACACTGACAAACTCAGACATGTAATAAATTATAAATATGTATGTGTGTATGTATGTATGAATGTATGTATGAATGTTTATTAAAACACTTTGATTCAGGGACACCTTTTGCTGCATGTTACATCCATTAGCCTCCGCAGTGCAGGGTATTTGAAAATGACGCACAATTTGAATTTTTAAGCCCATTGCGTGAGACCTTGGAACAGAGTGTCACGGAAAAGGGGCTCAGTTGTTCTCTTGAAGATGTGTCGTAGCAGGGGGATGGGGAAAGGATTGGGTGTGTAACACAACTGTGGACAATGTGCGCCGGCATTGCCCGGGCTTGTCAATTGATTGAGGGCGGCTTAGCTTGTGAATGGCTGGGTTAATTAGACGGGCCAGTTCACCCCTCAATACAGCGATTTGTATTTCCAAGGGTCGCATGGCCCTCCACTCCCCCACCCACCCCATTCTCGCTTCCCCTATCCCTATTCATTCATTGGATGCTGTCGGTTGACTTGGGACGAAGGCCAACAAATGAGCGGCATAATTCAAATTGATCAAACGAATAAATAAAAGGTAAACTAAATTTTTTGGCATTGTTGCTGTTTACTGTTGGATTTTATTTATTCATCCAACATCCAACATTCAAATTGTCGACACTTCCTTTGTACATCTGAACCGGCTTCAAAAGAGCAACACATCCGGTTATGTTCTAAAGCGCAATTAATCAAAAAATAAAAAAAAAAACTAATACGCTAAACAAATTCTGCTGGTTTATTTATTCTAATAGGTTTATAGTGGAGCAACTTGGAAGCATCTCAATTGAATAGCTGCGATAACTTTTGAGAGTTAACTTTTGGTGCTTAAATGTGCTCCAACAAAAAAAGAGGGTATTTTCGGAACGGCTTAGATTCATGAGGTAGTCGTCCGGCCTCCATGACACCATTATGAGAACATATTTTACTATTAAATTCCACTGTAGAGTGGAGCACAAAAAATCACAAAACTTTCAAGTCAATTAGAAAACAAAATAATTTTCTTTGTTACAAAAACCCATTTTCCGTTCAACTGTGTCGAGGGCAAATGCATCATATAGTTTTCAGATCTCCATGTGGATTTCGTATACAAAAATCAATCTATTTCGACCGATTTAAATTAATTATGTAATTCGTTTTTGAATAAACTTTTTAAGCAAAAAAGACTTTTTCCCAAGGCAACAATATAAAATAGTTGTTCAATCTGCACGATTTCGATTAATACGCATTTGAAATAAAGTTGGTTTTGACATTTTTTTAAACAATTTAAAAATAAAAAAAAAAAAATAAATAAAGACACCGCAGAAGATTGTTGCTGGCAAATGGAATTGTTATACATACGAGCTCTTGGATCAACTTACTCTTGCACTCACGGCAAGAATTCAATTGGAGGGAAAATCTTAGGAATGTTTAATAATTAAGGGAGTCACAGCTTGGCCGACTACATAAGGGACTTTAAGGAATGCAGAATGCAAATCGCAACCGTCACGTAAACGTTGGCATTTCTGAATGCCAAGTGAAGTCATGTTTTGGGAACCTGACAGTTTTTCGGTTTTCCATTTTTGCCATTGCCATTTTTGCGTCTTTTCGTTTCACCAATTTAACCGCTTTGCACGAGTTGGCTTAGAGGATAAATGGGGGAAAAGAATGGTAAACAGAGAGCAGAGCAATGTGGTGGGGTGGGAAGTGTGTGTGTGTGTGTGTGTGTGTGTATCTGTGTGTGTGTTTGTGCAGGTGGACTATAACTATTCCCACCCCATTTCAATGACGCAGAACATTTAAATGTTATTTTAATGGGAATATTTGTCGCATATTATTCGCACAGCCAAAAGCTCAAAATGCGTCTACGCCCATTTTTGACGGATATTGCGTGATGCTAACTTGTCTAACAGCTTGATGTCAAATTTTGCGATTCGTCAGGTGTTAATTAGTCACAATCGATAAGCAATTTGTACTTTGTTTAATTTGTTTTGTTTTGTTTTTTTTCACATTTGTAATACAACAAAGCAAAAATAATCTCTAGATTTTCGGTCATTGTATTATAATAATTTTCACTTGCACATAAAAAGACAAAACAACAAGAACAAAACGAATAAAAATAAAATATGAGAATTACAATGTTCCAAGTATCCAATTTTAGGCTATTTAATTAACGAGTTATTGTCTGCAGGTTGTTCACTCTTAACTTAAAATTTGTTCTTTCGAAATAATATGTTCTAAAAATAGATTTTTGTTTTTTGTTTCATTTGTGCTCTGCAACTATATTTATCAGCTGATAAGATTGGATGGCAACAATAAATTTCGGAAGTATCATTTTCAGTTAGACTTTCGCCTTATCAAACTGTAGACTCTACAGTTAAATATATATGCATATATATATATATATATATTGAGTTGATCAATATACACATACATATTTCTGTGTAATTTTTTGTAAATTTTTTGTGTATCGCTAGTAATTTTTTAATTTAATTTTATTTTTCAGCAGCGCACTCATGTGCAGCAAATACAAAAAAAATATCCGCATAAATTACGTTTTGCAAGCGCATCGGGGAAAAAACAATGGAAAAAATAACTATAAAATCGCAGTTAATTTATATGTAATAAATAAAATTTAAATGAAATTCATGAATTGAATTAAGCAATTTTATAACTGTGACAGTTTTCTGCTGCAGTTGCAGGCTTTGCCAGTTCCGGAAACACGAAGTTGCAAAAGTGACTAAAGTAATTGGTCGGTGTGGAGAGATGGTATATGTGTGTGTGTGTGTGTGTGTGCGTGTGTGTGTGAATTGAATGAAATGCATTTAGCATTTTGGTTTAAGGCAACCTTCATTGTTGGCAATCGTGTTGCCCAACGCTTGAGAACTCAATTCAAGGACAAAATGGCGGCCGAGCAGGGATGCTAAAAATACATATATTTTAATATACATATCTATGTACCTATAGGAAAGAGCCCTCTGACAGCGAGGGATAGCGAGGATTGTCTAAGGATGATTGGTTGGTGTGCACAAAGGCTACAGATAAACGTTTGTCCGCGAAAAATTCACATAAATGTCAATTTAGCTGATTTACGAGAGACCACGCAAGCTGATATGAGGTGGGGTGGGTGGATATGGGGTGTGGGGGGGGGGGGGGGGTTTGCGAAGCAAGCGGCAATTATTAGTGGTGGCGATTAGATTTGAGTGCACACAAATTGCATGTGCCAAAATGAGAATGCTAATTGAGACAAGGCGGGCGAGGGAAATTATCGAAATTGTACCGACAATTTTAAACGACGACATTAATTAGGCAATCTGCCACCAAGTTAAACCATGGCTATTAATCGCTATAATAAAATTCTGATTTCCACCCACCCCTTTAAATATGCAACGACTTTCGTATCGCAGACAAAAGTGACGCGACTGTGGGTTGGAATATGTAGCGATACAAAGAACATTCAAGGGCAATTTTCGCGCAAAAATTATAACCAACAATATGGAAGGTAATCAAACAAAATTAAACAACTTTTCTCTCATAATCACAGATCATAGACAAATTCAAAATGGCGGCCATCTTGACGAAGCTTACGAAAACCTGACGAAAATGTTCCAGTGAACAAGAGTCGTGGAAAGGTTTGTTATGTTTTTTTTTTACCTAACTGATAACAAATACGTATGGAAGATTTAAATTTTAGCAGTTGCTGTTGTTGTTACTGCTCACCTGTGGCCCAACTGACGCTTGTGGCCGTGATAATTAATATCGGTGCCCAGATGTAGTCCATTGAGCACCGATTCATCCATGTCCGCTTCTCCAATGGTTTGTGTGCGTTCACGTTCTCCGGAATTGCAGTTATTGTTATTGGAATGTGCTTGTTTTTGTTGTTGTTGGGGTTGAGTTGGCGGCATTTTCGTATGCTTTCGTTTGCTGAGGCTACTGCTGATTCTGTTGCTGCGACTGGTTAGCGAAAAGTACCAAAGAGCAATGCTAGTAGCAAAGCTGCTACTTCGCGTCGCTGCCGATAAGCGAATCTTCGAGTTTAGAGCTCTCCCAAAAAACAAAGCTCACTGTGTCATTCACGCGCGAGAGAGTACGCGAAAGAGTAGAGGCAATGTGCAAAAATTTTGCGTAGAGGCGACGGAGACAGACGCCTTATCAGCTGCTCGTGGAAATGTCAGAAATCTAAAATGCGTAGACAGCGCAACAGCAGCAATACCAAATTATATTGTGGAATGATCTTGTGCGTGGTGGAATATATTTGCTGTTTGCTGTTGTTCTTGTTTTGCGTTTCTCTTTTTGAAAACGCTGGTGCTTCACAAGAACAATTACAGAACACTAATACAATTATCACACACGCATACACGAAAATACAACAACAACAAAAAAAATAAATAAAACTGTAATAACACTTGTGTTTTTGTTTGACTTTTGCACTGTTGAGTTTACGACGAGAGCAACAATTACGGTCAACGTTTGGATTTCAACTGACGTCGTAGTCTCAGTGAATGCAACGTAGTAGAAATGGGAAGAAAGCAGCACAAGCAACAGCAATAACAGAGCAACAACGGAGGGCAAGCATTTAAAACTGAGAGAACGAACGCAGCTGAGCGGCGCGCGCATGCTCTATCTCGCTCTATGTATCTCTCTCTCTCTCTGTTCCTCTCTCTCTCTTTCTACCTTGTCGAAAGCTCTTCGTTTTTACATTTGCGTGTCAAAGAGTAGGCGCGCACAGCGTAACTACAATTTTTTTTGCTGATGTTGTTGTTTTTGTTATTGTTGTTGCCCGTCATCGGACTTGAGTCGCTGTTACCTTAATGCCTTTTATGCAATAAGTACAAGGTGATGTGATGATTACGTTTGCGTCGCTTCTTCATGCCCCTTTGACATTTTAACTTTTCAACGACTGAGGGTCAGGAATAAATAGCTTGGTTAGGTGTAAGAATAATAATAAAATACAACAGCAAATAAAGTTTCCAGAAACATTTCATATGTGTGTATAAATATTGCGCTGTAGAGCATTCAGTGGTCGCTATCTTTAAGCTTTTACTTGCGATTTTTTTCTTTCATTCGTTTATCTTCACGCCAAGCGAATAGGCAAGTACACTTTAAAATAGCTAGGCCATAGGAAAATTTCCAGGTGTCGGACGACGGATTTGAAAGCAAATGAGAAATTATAAATAGTACAAATAATAGAAAACAAACCAACTCACGAACAACGCACATTTGAGTCGAATACGAGTCGTCAGTACAATTCAAATTTGGGATCACGTTTGGGCGTTTGAATTGTGCGTAGGTTTGTGACTCTGCTAAGCGGATTATGGAATTTTATTGTTATTTTGTGCACAGTTGCGGTCGAAATAATAGTCTTCAATACACTAAAACTATAATTATAATTATAAATTTAAATAATTATTTGAAATAAATAAATGTATATGCCAGGTTTTAATGTCTCAGTATTGATGACTTGTGTTTAAATAATTTTTTTTTAATATTTGAAGTATTTTTCCTTTTTTACATTATCCAAAACATACTATTTTCTTGACCGCAACTGTATGTGTATTTGAAAGTGAAACGCGTATAATGAAAATGCAAATTTATGCATTTCAAATTAACCGATAGTTTGTGTATGCTCAATGAGAAGTGTGACATAAACCATGAATTTATGATGTTGCTTGTAAAATATATATGTGTGTATAAATATTTATGTGAATACATTTGTCCACATACAAACATAATGAAATTGGTTTATGCTAATTCTTGTATTTTATGATTGCTTTGACACCTGAGGCTAATAAATTGCTTGGAATTCTTGTATCGAGGCCATATTAGTAAAAGGCGTGTAATACGAAAAAAAAAAAATAATAATAATAATCAAATTTTAATTTTAATATGCTAATCTAATCGAAAAATACAGTTGATTTTATATGACAAATACCATTTTTGAGCTGTCACTTTTAAATACATATAGACATACATATATATTTGAGCATATATAAAATCAGTGTTCGTTAAAATTCAGAGCATTTTTCGGTCGTACGCACACATTTTGCATACACTGTATGCCCAATTATAATCACAATTTTTTTGAGTGTTTTGTGCGTCGATTTATAAATATTTTATAAGCTTATACAGCTTGTCTTGCCCATTTACAGATATATATTTTATATATATATATATATATTTTTTTTTTTTTGTTACTTAGGCCCATTTCAATAATATTTAAATTATGTGCCACGCCTTCGAACCCACTTATTGTGCCCCTCGATTAGTTTTAAGAGCAATTCAAACGTGTGTTACATATTTAAGCAGCTGGTTCAGATATTATTGCTATAGTTAACTAATGCTATATACTACTACATATATATATATATATGGTAGTCATAGTGAGTCAACCTATGTCTGCATGAGTTATCTTTGAGTTCTCATTGTGACAACTGGAACGATAAACATGGCCGAAAATGGAGCTCAACATTCAATATTTTTTTTTTGTCGCATTCCGTTTTTGGTCTTATTCTATTGCGTTTAAATTTGAGTTTTGCATGGAATAAATACTTAATGATCTGAACAATGTTCGACTTGAATTTTGAATGGCATTTGGTTTGTTTTCGCTTAGCTTTTCAGCTGATTAAAAATGGAATCGCAAAAAAACTGAATCGAATCTAACGAAATAAAATTGGAATCGAATTTCTTTGGGTGCATACAAAAATAGGCAAATATTGGCACAACTTGTAAATAGGAAAGTGGTGAGAGGGGCGGCGAGGAGGGTATAAGTGTGGTGTGCATAAGTTATTTAAATTGAGCATTAACCAGATAAACCACTAGTAAACAATTTGCAGTGGGTCGATTTCGGACTAGACAGATACTGTTAGCAGCAGCAGAGATACTCAGAGACACTCAACATATTAAAAACAATAAAAATATATTTACAATTATTTTCAGACATACGTGGATACATTTGCAAAAGTGGAATATGCAATCGATACATGCCTAAAAAAGCCCACTCAAAAATCAGCAAACTGGTTGATTATATGAACCAAATAAAAATGAACGTCATTCTTTGACATACAGAAGTTGAAATGCCCTTTAAGAAAAACGTTGATCTGCTGAACAGAACTGAATACTACACATTTATGTAGATATCTACATGCATGTCCTATATAGATATTTATAGTTAGTTGCTACAACTTTAAACTTATCGTCGTCTACGATCCGATTGTCGTTTACCATATAGAAACATATATGCCAGGTTTCAACAAGATAATACATATTGTGGGACCGGAGATGTCTTCCTCAAACTTTACTTGACAATATTATTATATCATCCACAAGGCACAATTGAAATACAAGCGTTTTTTTTTTTAATGAAATGCTATCAAATCAAATACAAAAAAAAATATCACATTCATTTAAATGGACAAGTAAGTTCATGTAAATAATTTATATGATTATTTAATTAAAATATAAAATTTGTATTATTTATTTATTTTGCTTAAGAAATTTCACTGCTTTGATTTCAAACAATTGCTTGGAAATATAAATTGAACATATTTAAAGTTTATTCCTAGCACTAAAAAAAAAGATAAACACTGATGACTTCATCTTCAATCCAAATGTGTTAAGTCTTGTCAAAATAAGTTCGAAGTAAGCAAATAAATAATTCAAGGCATTGAATTATCAGATATATGCAATCAACAGATTCTCTCTTTGCAGACATATCTTTACCCTATCTTTAAGAGCAGTTCAGATACTGATAATAAACATGCTTCCAATTTCAAATGGAATACCTCAAAATTCTATACAATTTTGTCTGGCTAGTGGCAAAGTATACGAGTATTTTAATGTAATCGCACCTTGAAGGGTATTCAACAAAAAATACGTTCACGTTCCTAAAAACAGTTGAAATGTATGTCCCAGTTTTAGTTAGTTAAGTCAGTTGTTATGTGTAAATTACGAGACTTTCTGATTTGGTTGTTGTTACAGTTGTTTGCCTACTTGTTGTTGTTGTTGTTGTTGCTGTTCTTGTTGTTGTTGTTGTCTGTGCTTGCCGATAAGGCGATAAAGTAGCAGCAGTTTTGCATTCGGCATTCGCATTGAACAGCTATGGGAAAAATCGCGATAAGCGATCTTTCAAAAAAAGTGTAGAGTTCAATTCATAACGTACACTGCGCGAAATAGGGCATTTCAAACTAAATAGCTCTACTGAAAGTCTGATATATGTAAATAAATATATTTTTTTATTGGTTAGTAACGCTTCCAAACACAGTCCTGCTCGATAGTTGAGTATATTTCTGAGTAACTCCAAAACTGAACGAATAAATATGAACACTTTTAATAATACAGAGTACATACTCAGACATACACATTAACAAACAAGGGCGGTTTGCTATGGATCGATTTGGGTTATTTTGATTGATATGCAATTATTGTAAAAGCGAACTACCCCAATCAAAATAATTGTTTCGATTTGATTGTTTTGTTCCATAGATGAACATGATAAACATACTTATAACGGTATATGTATGTATTTATTTAGGTCGTTTTATTGCAAAATGGAAAATTAAATTTAATACACACAAACATATATCTGTATGTATATATATAGAGCTCAATTTTCGTATATATAAGTATTTTAATTAATTTCGTTATATTTTCGTAATATTTGAAACATTTAAAAATTGGGGGAAAATGCATTTCGAAGTTGTGCAAACTAAAAACAGGATGAAAGAAGCATCGCCAACCCCATTAAGTATATATATTTTGGGTCAGCATCAACAGTCGAGTGTATCTTGCTATATATATATTTGCATGAACGAGGCCATTTCAAAAACCATAAGAATATATGTTCTTGTTTACCTTACATTCTTTCGTTTTGCGTATATCGATAGAAATCGATTTCAGTTAGTATTAAAACACAACTTGTAAGAAAAACAAGAACGTAGTTTTATATTGAGCAAACTAATATCAGCATTATATATATAGTCGATATATATTTGATGGCCTAAAAATACAGGTTATCTCCCTGTCGAGCTCTCTTGCACTCACCTGTGAGCCGCGTGGCGATAATACTTTTTTGGTGCCGAGGAGGGACCGGGTGTGTTGGGTGCTGAATCGCTCATTTCGCTCTGCAAAAGATATAACAGTTATATATATATATATAATAATCTCATATATATATGTACATATATAGTAAGATAGAGATAAATTCGTGGGAAGTAGATGTTAAGAACAAGGCGGTGTGCTAAAAGCAATTAACTGTAAAATAGAACATTTGAGCACAGCCAAATGTCATGCTGTGTGTGTGGGTGTGTGTGTGAGTGCGTGTGTGTTTTGTGCCTGTTCGAGTGACACAATTAGTACAGCAAGCCAAGGAGCTTTCCCTGCAGCTGATGGATGCTTGTCTGTTTGCATTGCGTGCGTGTGTATGTCGGTGAGTGTGTGTTTGTGCTTGTATGTGTGCCACTATCTTTGGCAATTTCAATCTCTCTGTCTCGCTCTAGCCTTACTTACTTGATAGGGCAATTCGAAGTACTCCCTTGCGAGCTGAGCCTGCGCTAGAGCTTCAGCCTGAGCTTCAGCCTCGGCCTGCTCTTGCGTCATGCTGGCAACGGCTTCTTCAGACTTTGCTGTCATTGTGCCTAGGCTCGCATAGGTGTAGAAGCTTTTGCTTAGCCCTGTGATCTTCCTCGTCTGAGTGCTGTTATTGTTGTCGCTCTGACGTTGATGTTGACAGTTTGAAAAGTTGCGAATGTAGCTGCGACTGCTGCTGTTCAGTTGATGCAGCAGGGCGCCGTAATAATTATTTTGGACTTTAGTTGTTGTTGTGTTTGCTTTGTCTGTTTGAGTTGCGGTGCTAGCTGTTATTGTTCGAGTTAATTTTGTTGTTGTATTTGTTTTCCGGAAAAATGGCAAATAGCTTGAACCATTGCGTAAGTTCTTCAACGCTTGCAACAAGTTAACAAAAGCCATCGAGCGCAATTTCATGCAATGTACAAATGTACATATGTAAAGATGTATGTATGTGTATACGTTTATGTATATATGTATGTATTTATATGAAACTATAGCGATTCTAAGTGTGTGTGAGTGTGTGTGTGAGTGTGCCAAATGAATTAAAATACATCATTTTGTGTTGATGCAATTTACCAAAAATGAAACAAAGCGAAATTTGATATTTTTAAGTTTTGGCAATGATGATGCTTTACATACATATTTATCAACGCTTCTCAGATTTCTCAATTTTCGTTTGATATTCAAGCTTACTCTACAAGTGGAAAAAAAGAAAGCTTTTTTATGATTGTTGCAATGTGATTTAAAATAAAATGATGGGATTTGAGACCGGATTCAAAGGGTTTTCTATCCAAATGCACCATATTCAAGTGCTTAGAGCAAAAGCAAAATATGAATTAATGAATGTTTTTCGGTCGCACAAATAACAATTGTAATATCATGTGAGTTAAGTGCGTATCTAACTTAAATACAATCCCTATTTTATTTCACCAAATTGCACTTCAGAAAATAATAAAGAACACAGAGGCAAAAACCAAAACAAAAACACAAACGAAAACAAGCAATAGGAAAAGTGAATTATGTACTCAGCCGAAAAGTATACTGTGAAAATGCATTGTTCAAAAGCTTGGTAATATTACAAATATATGTATGCACTTGTGTGCATGTGCATATTGGCATGTATATATATTTATATATATATACTTGTGTGTGTGTGTAGCTTATATTGCTGCAGTTGAGTTGCTGATTTGATTTGCCGCAAACGACCGAATTGAAATTCAACTCGTATTCATGTAAAATGTTGATGGAGCGTAGCCTAATATATCGATCTACCAACTGCGCAAATGGCGGCAGCAGTAATATTCGATTTGACGCGGAGGGGGTGGTCTAAAAATAAGCCTCCATAGGCCCCATAAGCTATAGCTATATGCGTGTGCGGAATTAGCAACAACAACATCAACAACAGCAACAACAAAAGCACGACACACTAAATTCTAAATGAGTCATCAACAAATACAGTTAGCAGCAAATTTTCACACCATTTAAGTGGAGGTAGAATTGAGTTGTTATTAGAATAATAATAAGAAAAGGAATTGAATAAGCTTTGCTTAGCTTACTGCGCTCACTGTTCAAGAACTCACATGTACACACAATATACGGTATGTCTGTATGTATATACCTGAATACAATCGTAAGAAGAATTGTAATATTCACAAAAAATAGCACTGTTTAGTTATGGTTTTTTGGTATTTGATTGTTTCTTGTTTGTAACGCAATTTTAAGCAGCAGCGTTTCATAACACTCTGGATTGTAGCAGGTCACGTTCAATATACATAAACCAGACGAAACGAGACGAGGCGAGGCGAGACAATACCAGACGAGACGATATATTTTTTTACTAGGAGCTAGTTCCAAAAATGACTTTTCACTTAGCAATGTAAAAGAGAACACCAAAAAAAAAATAATTCAAAAATACATAAATTAAATGCTTCTGTTCAACTTTTTGCGTTTTCGCGTCGCGACAAACGAAATGCGAATATGGAAAATGTAGTGTGAATGGGAATGGAATTGACTATAATTTATAGAATAGCAAATAGACTTGATTTGTTGCTGCTTTTTGTCTGTTTTTTTTGGTTTCTTTTCACTAACGCTCTCTAAATTTAAGTTTTATACTTTTAGTTGTTCTTTGCCGTCGCTCAATTTCACAATTTTTCGTTTGTTACCATTTTAGATTGCAATTTTGACGTTTGCAGCGCACGCGCTCTCTGAGAGAGAAAAAGAGTGGGAGAGAGAGACCGAGAGAGAGCTCAAGTTAGGGAGAGCAATGCTGTGGAAGCGACTGCAATGCCGGCGACCAAAGCTTTCTTTCTGATTGTTTGTAAACAAAGCAAAAGCTTCGACAGACTTCAGTAACAGCTGGCAGCGCTGTTGCTGCCGCCAATAGAAATTTTTGGCGGCAAACGTTCGAAAAGGTTCACTATAAAAATACATGTTTTTTATGTAATGGGTATGGAGTGCTGGTGAAGAAGGTCGACTTGAACATATCCTTCACCTGCACCGCTGAGTGTGGCTTTAACTTACATTTTTCTTTTCTTATTAAATATTTCTTATTTAAGAAAATATATTAAAATCAAATTTTTCAAGCCCAGAACAAATTTTTTGGTCTTTTACATTTATTAATATAAAATTCTCATATCAATCTACCTAACAATATTGCAATAATGGTTTTTATACTTTAAGCATATTAAAGAGGTGGGTACACATATTACGAAGAAGCTAAATTTAGTATTTGTTTTCATTTATTTATTGCAGTTTTTTTTAAATGCGATGCGAGCACATTTTGGTGCCTTGTCGCACTTGCAGCAACTTCCTTTGGCAACGCTCATAAATGGAGGCAACTATCTTTTCGAGAAGCACAAAAACGACATGAAAAAAGGGGGAAGCCACCGAAAACAACTGCAAGTGGCCCGTCCAATAACTAATGCCTATTTGGATACTTGGTCATGTACAATAAAAACAAAACACATATCTTCGCAAATTAATATCGAAGAAAGTTTTTAACATATAAAACAAAATTAATTTTTAATGCCAAAAAAAAAAAAACAAATTTGAAAAGTTATTTAAAATTTTTTAAAATTATATTTCTAAGTAAAAAAAAATATTTGTAAGAAGTTGAAATGCAAACTTTTCAGCCGAGTGTAGCCATTTAGCGGGCGTCGCTTTACGCAACGTTTTAGTTTTATCACCTGAACTGCCCCCGTTGGCCAGGCTAAGATATTAGCTGGTTGTTGGGCTGCTGGGCTGCTGGCTGCTGGCTCTTGGCTGCTTTCGTGGTTTGGCGTGTTAACGGGTTGGCGGGTTTTTCAATAAACTAGCCATAACAAACGAGAGCAGGTCGATGTCGCCGCTGCTGCTGGCTGCAGGCGTTGTTTGCACACTTAACGGGTAAATGGGCAAACGGTAAATAAAGTGAAGTGGTCTGGAAGCGATCCGGCCAACTGCGTAGACCAGTGGCAAGTCAAAAGCAACAACAGCAACACCAACAACTTTAGTTAACAATCGCAACAATGCAGCTGACCACAACATTTGCCCTCCTGCAACTTATTGTCTACCAGTAACAAAATGCAGGCTAGCAAAAACCAGTTTCTGGATACTCTTTCTATGAAAAATATTATATAAAAAATAAGCACAAGCAGAATCAGATCATTCTATAAAAATAGTAATAACAAATAAAGCCAAGAATGTTCAACTATATTTTCATATATTTGATATGACCAGAAATGTGCATGGGAAGCATCATACTTAAGAAAAGACGTTAAGCTAAGACAAAAAAAAAATGGTTTACAAATTATGAATTATAGCTAAAAAAAAAAAATACTAATTTTTTTATTAGTTTTGTAGTTTTGCTTTTAGGTCTGATTTTTTCTGATCTTTACTTGATTCGACTTCGTTCGAATCAACTTCTCTCGAGTCAGGTTCCTTCTTAGGAACACGTATTGTAGTAGTATTAATGGCATGGTGATCATCATCATCCATGGAATCCTCATTGCTATTGGCTTCTTCCTCTATCGGTGGCGGCAAGAACCCGCCCACACTCAGTTTGGCCGGCAATTGTTGCAACGATCTTACAACTCCATATGGCTTTAGGTGATAGATCAGATAATCGAGGACATACATCTGACTGGGGTTGACATAGTGAAAGGATATGGCATTGTCGGAACAGCAATCGAGACCCTTAAGACAGATGGAATATTAGAATCGAAAAGCTTAAAAACCGATTAACTCAGCTTACATCGTCGGACTTATAAAATTGGTATTTCCAATACCAAAATTCCTTATCCTTAGTGGGTATCAAATGGAAGTTTGGATCCATAGGAAACATCCGACCTCGACCATTCATATCACGCGAATCGCCAGCTGTCACATTTAAATTCTCCATGCATTTACCTATTTCGATATCCTCATTGATAACTGTGCCAGGCAGGCAAATCTTGGGATTGGGAATACCCTCAACGACTAAGCGACGCAATGCCTCGCGACTCAACACGTACCCAGCTCCACCTGACATGTAACCCTGAGTCACATAAGGCTTGAACTTGTGGCCAAAGTGTACAGGGGTCTCCGGGTTGTACGGATATAGCATATAGCGCAGATTCTCAACCACTGCATAGGTGTTGTCATCAGCTTTATAGAACCAATCCGCATCGTTGTAATGATGTTTGTAGACATACTTGAAGGCCTCCTTCACCTTGCGCCACAAATTCTCTCTGCCCTCTCCCACATCCAGCTTCACCGTAGGCAGTTCATCATCCGCGGCGGAACTCATAAAGAGTAAAATATTACAGCGTTTTCCCCAAGTGCGTTTCACATGACGAGCCTTCACTTTGTGGTTCGTCGGATTTGTCATAACCCAGCAGAGAACGCGCACATCCTTCTTCAGCTGATCGGCCAGCGAGGTATTATCGTTTTGATGATCGTGCCGATGGCCCCCAAATTGTGGTATAATATCGTCATCCCCCACATGGGATGGCGGGGAACGGCCATCACTAGAGTCTGTATTGGCCAGATGGTTGGTGGGTGTCATATTTTCAGATATGGTTATGTAGGAAATCAGCTGGGCCACACAAAACCCTATTATAAGGCCAATCATCAGCATAAGGAACGGGCGTGTTTTCGCAGCACTCGCTGAAATATTTTCAATTCTTTTTAAAAAACCATTTTTGAACTCTTGCGGGAATTTTGTTCTTTTACCTTTGTGTAGGGCAGAGTATGTTCCCATAGTGATTATAATTTGATTTGATTTGAAGACAGAATAGGCAATATATATTTGGAAACCCACACAACCTATTTGGCGCTGGGTAATCGACTAAATGCCAAAAATATGAGTTGTCAATGGGAAAGGCAAAAATTGCAGTGCAACTGATATAGACAACTGTGCAAACATCTGAAGTATATAGTCTTTATCGGAAGCAAACATAATATGAATATGTACAGGTGTTTTTTTTTTTTTTTTTTTTTGTGTGTCTCTCTATTTTTATGTTTGTTCGCGCGAATTAGACAAATTTGAAAGTACAAATTTAAGAATTGCCATAATGAAGCTATCAGTATTTTGATAGGTTTATTTTTGGCATTCAAAATATAAAGTTATTTCAGCAGTTTAATATTTAAATGTGTCAAAAACTCATTCAAATTTATGTTGCTTTGCTGGCCAAACATTTTTTGTTTCGATACTGAAAACAGGTAATATACCAAATTTAAGGACGCGGACGATGCTGATCTTTGCAGTACATTGCCACAAATCTACCAACAAAATTTGGTGACTGAAGCCTTAAAGTCGAGGAAAATAAACGGTTTTATCGATTTGCAATTAGCGATTTTATAAATTTCCTATATTTTATAAAAATTGTCGAGCTAAGTGTTTGCTAGGCCACTAAATAAATGCTTAAATATATTTTTGCCGGCTTAAAAAAATAGAAATTAAATAAATAGAAAAAAATAATCAATAAAAGAAATTATAAAAGTCAAATTCAGAATGCTTACCCCCCCAAATTGAGAGCCACAGAAATCTGGATATTATAGCAAAGCGATGTGAAAAATTAGATTTTCAAGCTAAGCTTCTTTTCTTCTCTATACTCAAAATCGTTCATTTGCATTTTTTGAGAAGTTTTAAAATTCCAATAAATTTATTTGGAAAAATTTATAATTTTTGATTGCAGTTTTAAGAGTGTGGAATACAAATTCTTTTACCGATTCGCAATTACCGATTTTGTCCAGTACATTTTTTTTTATCTGCTTAGTGGTTAAGTTCTGGGCTAATTTTATTTTAAAAATAATAGTTTAGAATTTTAATTTTAAGACAAATTTTTTACTTGAAAAATAAAACAGAAGTTTTTCTATTTTTTTTTTTTAAGTTTTATAGTTATTTTTGAAATTTATTAATTTTGTTATTTTTTGAGTACAATTTTTCAATATTTGGTTTCTATTTTCTTAAGTGTAGCAGCAATCAATTAGTTCTTAAAGTGTTTTTGCCTACCAATAGTGCATTAGGCCCAAAGCAAACCAGTTGGCCATGTTCATGTGCAAAGTGCAAACACTGCAAATCTTTCGGATTTGCTGCTGCAATTGTTGTTTGTGGTTGCAGTTGTTGTAATTTTGTTGCTTTGGCCTCGCAAGCTTGGCCAAAACTGCAACAGGCCGTACCTTAAGTAAATTTGGTGTGCCCGTGTCTGTGTCTGAATTTTTCGATCATGTTTTTGGGTTTTTTCCAATTTATAAACATTTTTCCTTTTCGTTTTTCGTATGTTTTTTTGTCGGCTTTAATGAGTTGCGTGGTCGATCGAACGGACTGCGCTGCGTATGCGTAATTAATTCAGAAATCACAGTTAGCCGCCTTTTGTTGGGGCCACAGCAATAACAACAATCCCCAAGAGACAGCGCCAGAGGCTGGCGGAGGGAGGGGTGCTGCTCGACCACACCCCGTATACACATCATTAAATGGGATTGTACAGGTGGATAAGGATATTCGACGGTCCTCATTGCATAAATATGAATAAAAAATTACAACAAAAGCGGCTTATAAATTATGCATTATTAGCCCCACAACAATTTTACAATATGTGTAAACAACTTCATATTTAAGTAACTAACTGGCTCTCTCTTTCTTTCTACCCATCTCGCTCTCTCTCCCTCTATTTTACTTGGACTTTACTGTAGTTATAAGAAGAGAGGACGTAACTCACTACGAAATACTCTGGAATCAATAGAAAGAGTTTTTAATAAACAAGAAATTGACTAAAATTTAATTATTTTATTGATGTTTATTGTTTAATTAAATTTAATTATTTGTATAAATAATTTTATCGTAAGTTGTTGTTAATGATTTTAATTTTTTATTTGTAAAATTATTTAATTTTGTGCTATTTATAAATTAATCATTAATAAAAATTATTATTTTATTTTTTTTATTAAAAAATATTATTTTTATAAAAATTTTTAAATTTTAATTTTTTGTGATTCATTTAAATTTTATGAGTAAACAATAAAAGTAAAATAATATAAATTTTTCTTTTAAAATTTTAAAAGAATTTTATATTATTTGGGGTTATTTTTGTAAATTATCAGATGTAGTGATTAATAAAGTTACCAATACTCTGGATAACAGGCTTAGCCAAGAATTACCTATCTTGAAAAACAGCTTAGTTGCCTTCCATCCAAGTTTGGTAATGGGAACTCTTAAATTACGAAAGCTATACGAATTGCTGAACTCTAGGGTTTCTGGAGAATATATATATATATATATATATATATATATATATGTATATAGCCTCCTAGTAGAAGAATCTCCAATAAATTTGCCTGGGAACAGAAACTGACTGGAATTGGGGCAATACAAAAAGAGCATTTAATAAATGTTATAACTTAAATAAAAATTAAAAAAATTTAAAAACAATTTTCAACATTATTTTTATATATTTTAAACTATTCTTCGATATAGCCGTGTCTGTTTGATCAAGTAGATCTCAGAAATTATAAAAACATGGCTCTTCAAATTTGGAATCGAATTTCTTGTGTGCCTGGTGCAAATCCAATTTACTGCCTCTACTTCGATAAATATCGTTTTTCGATGACATTAAAAGCCACAAGAGTTGATTTTCTAAATAAATAGAGAAAAATTATGTTTTCTATTAAAATAAATAATAATCATTTTAATAGACTTGCGTTATTATGTGGCATGGTATAAAATATCTTTAGACGAAATATGACAAAAGCTTTTCTAGTTTTAAGATTTAGTTTTGTATATTTAGAAACTATTATATTTTTTTTGTGAGTGTATGCATATGGTAACAATTGAAAGTTGTATTCGGCTGATAGAAAGTTTCGTAAAGTTGACTTCAAATTTTGCCCAAATGGACCTACTATATGGTCTAATCCTGTGTAGCTTAGCATAGGCAAAGCTAATCCTTGCCAGCTCAATCAAAACTACAACAACAACAACAACAACACAAACCTTGTCCATCAAGTTCACACCCAAATTGGCAATCTCCGTGCACATTCCCATTGCGAAAATATGCATTGCACTTTTCGGCCGACGGGGTTTTAGTTTTAGTTCGGGCCAAAAAGCAAAAAAACAAGCAACTAATAAAGCAACTCAATTAAGCAGCAGCTGCCCAAAATAGATTTCCAATCAGCAAGCGTTTTTTTTTTCGAGGTTTTGTTATGCTTCCTTTATTTTATATGTATGGCTGCCCCTGGGCAGGACACAAGGCAGTCGATGCTTCCTCTTTTTTTTTTTGCCAATAAGTGCGTATATAAATAAAAATGAAACTAATTTCATTAAAAGGCAGTTGTTAGGCAGCAAACCAGCAACAGCCATGGAGAATGTCTTTTTTGGCATCAACGCACAACGCCCATGGCTCCTACCCACACACACACACACACACCCATTTACGCACACACTTATATTTATGTGTGTGTGTTACAGTTAGCTGAAAAATCAGGTCGCCAAAAGACTCATGCAGCTCTCAAAGTCTTTCACAGCATGTCAATAGTTGTATTCAATACTCTACATTTTGGTTACACTCAACTGTTTCCCCATTTGCTAAAAAAAGAAAATATTTCATTTTTATGGTTTGTCATTTTATTTATTATACATTAGTATTAATTAGTTATCTATAAATATTAATTATAATATATACAAATAATATTAAAAGTGGTGCAATACCTTTCAAAACTTTAGTTCTGCTCATAATATTTATTTATATTTTGGGCAATTGTAATTATCAGTAAATATTTGTAAATTTGAATATTCTAAATTTGAATTTATCATAAATACACTATTAGGTTATTAAATCATCATTCATTTTATGCAATTGAGCAAATTATGGAATAAAACATAACTCTCAAAATTCTAGACTACATTTTTTATTGTGCTTAAATAAAATAATAATAAAATTAAAAAATATTTGAACTTTGAATTAAATTTTAGTTTAGCTACGAAAAGTGTATTGGATAGTTGGTGTGCGGCGTATTTCATTTTTTTTTTTTTTTACGATATGTCGTTTGATATGCTTGCAACGTGCAACGGGCATTGGGTCTTTGTGGCATGGAGTACTAACAGTCGGTCGGAGTCAGAGGGTTCAGCGCAATTATTTATGCGTCGTTTGAGTTGTCGCTCGATTCGCGACGCATTTTACATATGCCACAAACAGCTGCATCGCCATTCACTATTTGTTTGCGCCGAATGTGAAATTCGGTTCGACTTTGTGGGTTTGATAAGTAAAGCGATAAGATTTTCATTTCCTGAGCAACTGACAGCAGCTCTTGCAACATGTCACATGCCACATGCCACATGCACCATGCCACATGCCGCATGCAGTGCTGCATGCGCCTTTAGCCAAATTGCGTATACGCAGCATTGCCCAAGCTAAGAAAATTGATCAAATTTACAAAAAAACACAAAATATGAACAAAAAAAAAAAAAACAAAAACTAAAAACAAAAAACTAAAAACAAAAAACTAAAAAGTTGTCGACTGTGTTTTGTGTGCCGCAGCTAATTGCTGCACTTATGTGCAATTACCTGCGAATTTCTAGCTTGCCGCTTGCAACATTTTAATGCCACGCACCCATTAAACATAAACACGTTTGCAAAGACTTAACTGACATAAAACTGGCTTATAATCAATTATCTGGAAAGTTAAAAAAAATACTATTTCGAGCGAGTGATTTGAGAACTATTTATCTAAATATTTATATAGTTCTCAGAGACTTCGATTGTTAGTTGAATAAAAATTTTATAATGAGTGCTTAAAAAAAAGCGCACAACAAAACCAAAATTGATTTCTTTATTTCTGAGAGATAATTAAAACATTTGTTAACAACAGCAATCCAAATGGGTCTGCCACTGTTGTGGGCGTAACCAGCCCTGTCCAACTTGTAATTGTTTTTCAGTGGATATATAATTGTTCACGTAATATCTGCAAATGGCGTCAAAAGTTGGTACAAGGACTCCAAATTATCATTATACCAGAAAAGTTTATTGCGGATTAAAAAGTTTCATTTAAAGAATGCAAAAAAAAGCAAAACAAAAAATTAAAACAAAAGCTAACACAAAAAACTCGACGAGAAGTGCTAAAGACTTAAATATTAAATAAAAAGCAATTTTCAGATTGTAATTTATTATTATTATATAATTATATATAGTTATCGATAAAATGAAATTAACTCGAGTTTTAATCCTTATCTGATCGGAGATGCATCAATCTTTTGCCGCAAAACATAATACCCACTGTAGCAATAATCAATGGGTATATTATTACGTTGAGGTATTACAATTTATATAAAAGTAGCTTACATTCTTGTGAGAAATTCAAATAAAATTCCTGAGAAAATCAAATCTGAGACTAACAATCCTCTGTAATCCTTGAAAACATTGTTGAAAATTGAACAGCTCTTTTTAAGTGGGTTACTAAAAGTTCGATTTGTGAGACCTCAACACAGCCATGAATAACTGAATGAATGTTTACCTATCCTTGTTTTTATCTAGAAAAGCTTTTGCTAACTTAATCCACCCCCCTCCCTCTCAAGATCAAATGGGAAATGAGCCAAATATCTGGTTTGGCACACACTTTTCAATTTTATTGTCTGCTTAGTGCTTAGTGCCGACAATACAATAACAACACAAAATGAATGCACAAATTTCACAACAAATTAACACACACACACACACACTCACACACCCAGCAGAGTGTGGGCGGCATTCATGTTAACTTGATTGGGAAAAAAAAGAAAAATAAAATGGGCGTGTCTGGCGGCCCCGACGTTTCTATCGCAGCTGCGGCATCGATGCGAATAATTCTACTTATGAAATAAAATACTCGTTCTACAAAAAAGAAGGAAAAATGTATATGTAAATAAAATGAGAAAAAAAACCAGAAAAATCTGGCAAAAAAAAAATAATAAGAATCTGAACGTTGTCTTTTTGAGGCGTGCGTGTTTTTTGTCGGTGTTTTTTTTTTATTGTGTCTATTATTGTTTATGTTTTTTTTTCTATTGTTTTGTTTGGGAGGTGCGGGCTCTTTTGCTTATTGACTCCAACATCGAAGGCTAAATTGTAATGTGCTTGGCTTATATACTTATAAACACTTACCTATATAAACATAATCCAAACTAGGCAAAATTTATATATATATCTACGTATATATAGTGTAACTTGCAACAGGGGGCTATGTCCACACCTTCCCCAGAGGTAAGTGTTCTTCCAGCTCCCTCAAATAATATTTAATATTCTTGAAATAAAAACAAAATATTTTAAAACAAAACAAACAAAAAAATGTCTTAAAATTTGCAAAGATTCCTTTTTATGTTTCAGGAAAATATTTCGTAGCAATAGAAAGTATTTTTAAAAGCAGAAATGCAAACTTAATAAAATTACTTAAAAATATATTTGGATTTATTTCAACTGCTAAAATATTCTGTTTGTGTGTATCATTTTGCTATAAAATGTTATATAGATGGCAAGTGAGCATATTAAAGATAAAATGTTGAACGTTGAAAAGCGGTGTTCTTGACCCCATCACTTATAATGACCCCTGATATTTGAATACATAAATTGTTTATGTATTTGTGAAGGGGATCGATTACCATATCATGTTCATAATAATTGGCGCCATACAATTTGCGTGCCCATTTAATCAAAAGGCAAACACGAGAGTCAAGTTTGACATGCACAAAAGGCTTAATGCACATTTTGTTTCATACGTTGTGGGTCGATGCCAATGCCACATGGAATACAAATTGACAAACGCCGGTCATTAATCTTGAAAGCCGTGGAAATGCCATGTAAAACGGTAAAATCACAAAAAAAAAAAAAAAACAAATAATAGGAAAAAAAAATCTAATATTGCATAGTGCCGTCCTTTGGTGCTCGCTCGGTTCTTGGTTGTGTGTTAATGGCCTGACAGTGGCGGGTATTTAGGGAAATGTGGTTCCAACCGACGACACCAACAGCAACAACAGCAATAGACGAAAGCAGGACAACAGACAGAGCAGAACAATGGGCGGCAATAACAACAAGAGGCGAACAGAAGAACTTGGACTACAACAACAATGACATCAATAGGCGCAATTGAAACAAGTGTTTTGTCACGCCGTTAACTGCGACGTTGACGCTGACGTTGACGCTGACACATTGACGCAGACACTGACGCTGACGCAGACGCAGACGAAGACAGCAACTGCGACGGCATTGTCCCATTCTAATGGTTGACAAGCAACGGTCAACGCAAAGCACCGTTCTTGTCTTGACACTCTTTCCAACGCTGCGGGCTTATTTCATTCTGTGTGCATTGATGAAAAACTTCAATTGATTTTTTAGTGAGAGATGGCACTGTTTGATATATATTTATGTATTATATGTGTGTAAATAATTAGCTATGAATTTGCTAATAATCTATAGGAAGTGTCTTACATATTATCATATTATAGTTATACGTAATATGTGTGACAAAGAATTCAGAACTCTTAAAGGTAAACCACAAAGGGTATTCAGTCATCGTATTTATTTATTTTTTTCGATTGTTGTGCTTATTGTCTGTGTCTTATTGACCCAAATAGCCGTGTAAAGCTGCGTCTGATTGGAGCAAAATACACAAGAAAATGTTTGCCTCTGCTTTTTGACTGCTGAGTTGTTGTTGCTTTTTATGCTGTTGTTGGCATTGCAATTATGCAAATTAACTTCGTGATTAGGTGGGCGTGTCCTCGCTGCAAAAGATATATGCAAATTTCAGCCAGACCAAATTATTGGAAAAAAAAGGACGAATATAGGCAAGATTATCGCGCATCGTCATCGATTGCTGATATTCTGAAAACTGCAATTTTACACAACGACCATTCAAGATGCATTTAAAGTGCTGAAATGTGGCTATTTGCATTGACGTTAGCAGAGGGAGCAGAAGGAGCAGCAGCAGCAGCAGCAGGAGTAGCTCATCTATTGAACATTCCAATCTGCATTTGAAGTTTAAAGGACTCTGCGCGTTGGATTCGCCTTTACATTTCTCATGTTTTCTATTGATATATAAATTTTTCTTCATTGAAAAGAAAATAATTCTTTTGTGCAAATAAATGTAATATATTTGATGGAACCTTTTCGTATCAAATAAAGCTTAAATATTATTTATTCTTATCATTTGCATGTTACGAGTCAACTAAAGGAATTTCATTAAGGTCGAATGGGAAACAAATTAGTTACGGTTGAAAACATATTCTCATATTGAAGTATTGATTTTAATTTAATCAAAAATACTCGTGACAACTCATTTCCTATGTTGTTACACATTCATTAAATAAGTAAATTAAAGTCAACGTTCACAACAAATTCTGGGCTACTCGTATCGTTAACGTGGCTAAATTGAAGTGCTTTACGAATGGGTCTCAGTATTTCACTTGGAATTTCTGCTTAAATTGCAGTCATACTTGTTTGGCCTAGTTTGTAAATTTAATTTTTTTTATTTTTTTTTCAATTCATTCTCAATAAATTTGTTTTATTGTTCACACGCAGCAGCCGCCAAAAAGGCGCGGAAATTGGGCTGCCAGCCAGGGCCAGTCAATGTATCCATGCGTGGCCCCAAAATTTGGGTCTTTTCGCTTTCAAATGGTCTGGCAACAATGGATCAGACGGTGGGTTGGGGCTCCATAAGGTGGTAGTGGGGAGGTGGGAGGTGTGAGGGGGTGGTCTTTTTGTATGTTGCTTGATTTGTGATTTTGGCATTTTGTCGTCGCACGCTGCTAAAATCTGAGTTGGCTTTCGATTTTGTGGGTCGTACAATTTATGCGTTGCCCAAGTCGTGACTTGGACTGCAAGATTGCTCCATGAAGCATGGAGCATGGAGCATGGAGCATGGAGCATTGCAGCATTAAGCATGGAGATGCAGTTATGCAATGTATATGCGTGTGTGTCTGTGTGTGTGTGTGTGTGGTGCGGTGTGGTGTGGTGTGGCATGTTGGTGTGTGTTGCCTCCATTGCACCAGATTCAAGGAGCAGCTATAACTTTTTACTGTTTTCGCGGCAGAACAATTAACGACGCAACGCGTTGCCAGTGACTGAATTTTGACCACATTTTCTTATGGCTTTAAGCATAAATTTTGTAAACATAATTTTTGGAAAAAGTTTTTTTTTTGAAATTTTCTGATGAAATATTACAATTTTATGGACTCAATTATGCAAGCAAATGGTGAGCAGTGAATATTGAAATAAATTAAAATAAAGTTTGGCTTGATTAATTGCTGGCAATGTATAGTAAATAACAACTGGTTACACTTGGAAAAAAAATTGCAAACTGCAACTAAATCTAATAACTGAGATTGTAAACTTTAATATTATTTTCAAGAATCAGGACTTATAAGAATATAACTTATAGTTAGTTGAAGCCTTTAATATTTAATTTTTTTATGTTTAAAAATTATTTAAAAAATTAAAATTAATTTTCTAAGGCGAGTATCAAGTGTAAAAATTGGTGAGAATAAGATAAAAAAAAAACTATGATTTTTAATAAATATGAACGAGTATCTGGTATTTTGGAGTAACGAATATTGGTAATAAACTATACATATACATATTTGGGCTATATTGTTTATATATATTTCCATTAGACGCTTGACAGCATTTCAATTTTTCAAATAAGTCAATTGGCTTAAAGACTTGTCCCATATATCGGTGGAAAATGTGGCAAGTTGCTTGTAAGTAGTTCATCTTAATATTGTTGACTTTGTTAGATGGAAAAGGCTGTGCAGCATTTTGGGGTTTCCTGCTGCCGCATGCTTGCCGCAGTCTGTTGTTGCATTTGGAATTTCCTTGACCGAATCAACGAATTAGTCAACAACAATTTCCAATTAAATAATGGCATTGATGTTGTGATTTCGATTAACTTGAATTTGTTGTTGAATTTGCTGCAAATCGAAAGGCAATCAACGAATGGGCAGAGCAACAACTTAGGGCGGGTGTTGGCTGCAAGCTGCAAGCTGCAAGTTGCAAGCAGCGCCTGTGCCGCGTTGCGTTGCGTTTGAGTTCCGTTGCGTTGTTTTGTGTTGATTTGTTTTGTTTTGTTATGTTTTGTGTTGGTCGTGTTGGCCGCGCCTGTGCAATGCGAACATTCACAATGAACCCGCCGCTGCCTGCTTTGCCAAAAGCAAAAACTGCAAACCAGTTTTTTTTTTTTTCTATGACTGTTGCTGCTGCTGCGGCGGCTGCTGCTGCTGCTGGACCATATTTTCCCAGCCATATTGATGTGTGTGTGGTGCATGGTATAAATAGGCGCAAAGAACGCGATATTGAGACAGTTTTCGATTCGAAGCCCAGCAGCCCGGTGCAGCCAATCAATAAACAACAACTGAACAGATTCATATTTTTTTTTTGCAAGTGAAAAAGCACTCAATCAATAAAAACCTATTCAAAATGGCATTCAAGGTGCGTAAAAGTGTTATGTGTGTGTGTGTATGAGTGTGTATGCGTGCGTGTGTGTGTGTGTGTGTGTGTAATTGTGTGTACAAGTGTGAAACAACAGCAAGGCAGATTGACAAGTTGACTGCTCGGCAGGATACGCACTCTAAAGCAGCTCATTGCCATTGGTTGTTATGGCCAGAGAAAGAGACAGAGAGAAGAGAGAAAAGAGAGAGAGAGGGAGGGAGAGACAAATGCAATAATTTTTGAGCTGCACCTGCACTTGCAACAGATTCACTGCATGCTGCCGTCGTCCTGGCAACAGCTATTTTGATTGCATCGCATTTGTGGCCTTTGCCACAATTTCTCGTGGCTTTTGTGGAGTGCAGAATTCAGTTCAGCTTCAATGCAACCACAATTCAGCCATTTCCCAGAAATGGAACTTCTGCACAAAGTGTTTTCATATCAGCAGAAACAACATATTTAAATACTGACTGAAAATTGCTTACAAATTCTTTTGTAAAAACATATCAAATTAATTTTTGTATTTCTCTTTATTTTTTCTTATTTTTTTGTGGCATGAATTTGTAGTTTATTTTTCCCTCCACATTGCGAATAAAATATATTTGATCAACTTTAATTTTTAGACAGCACAAGACTCACAAAATTATCCCATTTTTGCAAAGATATAAATGAAAAAATCTCAAATTATATAATTCCGCATTCGCTGAAGTTCTTTGACGGCAGCCAAGTAAAAGTGAAGCCAAAATAAATATATTTGATTCGCAAAAGCCATAAATCGATGGCAATGTTAAAGCAAATAAAACAAATTAAGATAATGCCCAAGGAATTGAGCAGTGACCAAGGTGAAGTGGGTCAATCAAATGGACAAGTGAAGCTGGGCAAATCCTCAACTAAAATTGTGCTCTTAAAGCAGAGTTTTTATTTTGTTTTTTTGGCTTTTGTTGTTGTTTTTACTTTTGGGTGATATTGTCCTACCTCGCGCCAACAGCCTGTTCCCCCATTCCTGCCTGGCAGTCAGTTACACTTAATTAAAATCAGATAAATACCCAAAGACAAATAAAAGCTGAGCCGAGTCTGGCGTGGGAAAACAAATCCAAACAAAACACAGCAAAATACGGAAAGGACATGGAACCGAAACGAGAGTGATATAAATTTTGAATAAAAGCAGGCAAGCAACGACTCCCTGTTGACCAAGTTCTTAAATATATGTTGCTGTTTTTTTTCTCTACACATATACATATATATATATCTATTTTTTTGTTTGCATTTAAAATTGAAATTCAAAGGAATTGTTTGTAAAATGTAAATGTAGAATCGCAAAAGGCAACAAAAGAAGCAACACAGAAAGAAACAAAGGAAAATAAAGCATCTAACAAAAAGTCTATCATGGCCAGAAAAAATATAGTTAACCACCTGTTCAGCGAGCAAAAAGAAACGACAAGCAAATGACAAATAATAACATTAAAATTAGCAAAAGAAGCAACAAAAGGAAATTATGCAAAAAGAAGGTTAAATTAGAGGGAATGCAAGGAGAATGTAAAATAAAGTAAATAATTATAGAAAGGCGGAGAAACGGAAAAAACCACATACTCGCTGCTTGTGGGTTAAAACTGAAAAGTTAGGTGAAACGAGTATGCGAGTAGCGAGTAATGAGTAGTGGCAATTAGCGAGTGATGAGTGGCGAGTAGCGAGTGACGATGAGCGAGTGGCGAGTAGTGAGTAATGAGAAGCAAGTAGTGTGTAATGAATAGCGAGTGGCGAGTGACGAGTGGCGAGCAATGAATAGCGAGAAGTGAGTAATGAGTAGCGAGTAGTGAGTGTTTAGTAGAGAGTGGCGAGTAGTGAGAATTGAGTAGCGAGTGGCGAGTGGCGAGTTGTGAGTAATGAGTAGCCAATAGTGAGCAATGAGTAGCGAGTAATGACTAGCGAATGACGAATAGCGAGTGGCGAGTAGTGAGTAATGAGTAGCGAGCACTAAGGACTAGTGGCAATTAGCGAGTGACGAGTGGCGAGTAGAAAGTGACAAGTAGAAGTAGTGAGTAATGAGAAGCCAGTAGTGAGTAATGAGTAGCGAGTGACGAGTGGCGAGTGGTGAGTAGAGGGTAATGAATGGCGAGTGGCAAGTAGCGACTGATGAGTAGCGACTGGCGAATAGCGAGCAGCGAGTAATAAGTAATAAGAAATAAATAGGGAAATGCGAGTAGCGAGCAGCGAGTAATGAGTAGCGAAATGTGAGTAGCGAGTTGAAGCTAACGAATAGCAGTAAATATTAAACGAAAAAGCAAAGAAGCATCCTGTAAATAAGACGCAGATGCCGCATTGTCCTTGACAAGGCAACAAATGTCCACGGCTGCCGTGTGGCATACACTAAATAGTGTAGGCGCTCTCAGGCAGGCAGTCAAGAAAGCGAGAGAGAGAGAGAAATAAAGTGAGAGAGAGAGAGAGAGAGAGAACTCTCAACTACTTCGAAAACTTAATTAAAAGTTGAAATGCCTGCAATGTTCTGAAATACAAAAGAGTTGGCAAAGCGGTTGCTAAGCTAACGGATTTATGTACGACAAAGTGTGCGTGTGTACGTGTGTGTGTGTGTGTGTGTGTGTGTGTTGTCTGTGTAAACAGTATTTTAATGATTTACTCGTAAACAGCTCATCTTCTGCGTGGCAGCAATGGCGATTGTTTGCGCACACGCCAAGCCCGGCGGCCCCGCTGCCTACTCAATAAATGCACCGAGCGTGGACCACGCCTCCGTTGGCAACACACAGGAGCATACGGTTAAGGGACACTATGGCCAATCCTCGCAATCCGACTATGCCAGCCAGGTGCAAACCGCCCACTCTCAATCCCATGTGCAGCGCTCCAGCATCAGCAACGATGGCGGCTTGGCGCCCGCTCACTATGCTGGTTAGTATTCACACACTCACTAAGTATTCACACAGGTATTCACACACCCACTCACACACCCACTGACTCACACACTCGCACAACACTCACAACATAATGCGCACAAAGCACTCATTGAATATGCAAGTAGTTAAAATGCTAACAAGAAAAAAAAAAAAAAAAAAATTGGGAAAAAAACACAATTTGAATTTAGCGGCGCCTCAAGCCAGCTACGCTGTTGGACACACTGCACCCGCCCAGATTCAGTTGGCATCCAGCGGACATGGATTGGCCTATGGCGGTGCACACTTTGCAGCCGCCGCTGCTCCGGCGCTGGCCTATGGCGGCCATTATGCCACCGCTGCTGCCCCATCGTATAGCTATGGCGGCCACTATGCTGCCACCGCGCCCGCTCTACATTTGGGTGGCGGCTCGCATCTGGGCCTGGGCTTGGGCTTGGGCTACGGCCTTGGGTATGGTTCACATGCCGTTGCACCGACACTTTCGCATGGTTATCTGGCTGCCGCACATGCTCCAGTTGTGAAGTACGCCGCCGCTGCCGCTCCAGCTTATGGTAGGTGTCCCAATGTCCAATTAGCAGACTCCCGCACAAGCCCAAAAACTCTAATCTTCTTCTGCACCTGCTGCACATATTAACGCTTTGTTGTTGCTCCTGTAGAAACTTTGGCATTTACTAATTTTCCACGAATCATTTTAACCATTTTCTTGCAGCTGTTCCTTAACGCCTCAGTTGCTCTGCGGTTGGCAAGCAGCTGCAGCAGCAGCAGCTTCCATCCTTTGACGTTATCTTTTGGTTTTAATTTCCCCTTTTTACTGACCAAGAACACTTGCCCAGAACCAACTTGATGTACTCTGTAAACACAAAGCACAACTTTTATTCGGGCCATGCCTGCATACAGACAGATAGGCAGCTGAATTGCAAGGGAGGGGGGGTTTGAGGGGCTGTAGTTAAAGTGAAGTGCTTGTAAAAAAAAAGAAGGATCTGAACATGAACCCTTTGACGAGGCTGGGCAGTTTAACAACTTTGATATTCCAAAAGAGTTGTGCAAATTGAGATAAACTTGGAGAATTTTGCAATCGTTTTTGAAAACAGATCAAAATATTGAATGAGCCAGGTTTTCAGTGAGATTGAAAATAATAATATTTAAAGAGCAGGTTTTCGATCTTAAATAAATAATTCATCGTTTCTTAATATAAATAAAATAAATCAGCAACAGCATGTTGCAAGTTGAAGTCTCGGCATATAAATATTTGATTATTCGGTCTGCTTGGACTACTTTGCAAAGTTTTGTGGGCCATCAAATCGATAGATCGATAGACATCAGGTAGTAAACATTATGCAATTATCTCATCAATATTTCACAAGCCTCGGCAACTGCCACAACTGGCTCTCACCTACATATTATGGGGCAAATAGGGACGTGTTGCGTATTTCATATATGAATAATTGAAATCGTTTGGCGTTTGTGGAAAACGCAATGTGAAAATGGTAGTTCAACGAATATATTAGCGGGTTTGAGTTGGCTTAAGGGGGGGTGGGGTTGAAGGAGGGGGGTTAGTCAGCAATGTCGGCCAACGCATGTCGTTTAATCAATCATTCATTCATTGTTGCCAACTACTTTAAATCAGTTAACACGCGGAACAATGATCGTAATAATGATGATGACGATGATGATGATGATGGCTCAAAGTAGGGCAAGTTAGCTTAGCCATCATTTGGCATTGGTAAGAAATGCAGTCAGCGACTATTTGGCCATTTGTCAAAATGCACATTTCGCATTTAAGTGAATTTCCAGTGAAGCGAAAATTTGAGCCAAGCTTTTCATAATTGGCAAAAAATCAATTTATTTTACAATTGCAAAAATTCCATAAATATTCGAAAATAAACTCGGTTCGAATATTGAGTTTCATCTCGCCCTTTTGTGATGCATTAATGAAATAAATTCTTTCTTCGAATTGCATTTCTACTTCAATTTCATTTCAATTTATTTTTGCAATTTCAAATATTTCATACAGCTCAATAAATATCTGCTCTAAGAAAAATAAGGATAAAAAGTATCTGTGAAAGTGTCCTTTGTTGCGCTTGGATATTGTTCGACATGAGTCCATTGTCACTGTCACGGTTGAGCTTTTCTCGCAGTGTAACATATGCAGGCTTCACAATACAAAAAATGTTCAGACCTTGGCATGTCAGTTGATTGATGTCGACTTGTCAGTTGGACGTATTCATGTGTCCAAATAAAGTGGCCCAACCTGCTCAAATTCTCAGAAGCTGCCGTTTTCTACCCCCCCTTGTAAAAATGACCAAAACAATATTTGAGACAGGGTCTGGCCCATTCTTAGTGATGACAAGGCGCAGTTGGGGTTTTTTGGGATTATGGATCCATGTCCAAAACCTGGCGTTTGGCAAGCCGAATATCAAGGATTCTCCACACTGATTATGCGCCATCCTGTTTGCCTGCCTGACTGCTTCACTGCCTCACTGCCTCTATTTAATGCAACTTGTTTTCGTTGTTTCGCAGCGCCTGGCATTATTGGACACGGCATCGGACTGGCTGCACCCGCCTACGCCGCCCACTCCTATGCAGCACCCGCCTATGCAACGCATTTGGCTGCCGCTCCCGTCCTCAAGTGAGTAATTAATGCCTCTGGACTTTATAAATAGAGATGGATCGTCTCATCCCCATCATCATCATAATTATCCCATTTGTACGCAGGGCTGCTGTTGCTGCGCCCGCACTGGTGCACACATCCGTCTCTGGCCATGGCATCCACTATGGCTACTAGAGCAGCATGCTCGGGATGACCCACAGCGCTCAGCATTACATCATAGCACCCGCCACAAAAACACATCAACGATCCTAGCATGGAGCTAGCCGCTGAAAATATATATTTCTCACGTGGAGCATTTATTGTTAATAATGCGTCGTCCTTTGGCCATTTTATTATAAACTTTAAATTTGAAATGGCAACTGCGTAAATGCATCATTGCCAATTTATCTGAGCCATAACTCATCTTGTATTTTTTCTTTGCTTCCTTTCACTTTGTTTTTATTTTTTTTTGTTAGCTTTTGCAAGACTCCATGTTAAACAAAAAAAAAAAAAAAAAAAAATCAAACAACAAAAAAAAACAAAGAAAACAAATGGACAAAAATTAAACAGTCTCTCTAAACTAAGTAAATTTCCCTGTATTTTATGCGTGTGTTTTGTTTTTTTTTTTTATCGCGGTTAAATTCACGTTTTACTTAAATGTACAGAAAATGCATGAGAAATGTTGGAAAAAATAAAATCTTTTAATATATAAACACTAAATGAAGACCCTGTAGTTTATTTCAGTTCGCTATATGTGACATACATTGGTATAAATACATCCTTTCCATTTAAACCCCCTCCCCCACTCCACCATTCACAGCAGTTGTAAAAAATGATATATGTTGGCCGAAAACTATGCTGCGATTTATATGCCACGCTTCAGTTGAGCACTTGCAACACGAATGTACATAGCACTGCATACTTTATGGCGCATTGCGTGGAATTTATCATACTCGCAACACACACACACACACACTCGTATATGATGAATGTCAGTTGACTCATAGCGCTGCTGAAGCTGGATGGGTTCATAGATCTATGGCTAACTCGCAAATGTGGCAAATGCCATTGTCAAAAATAGCATACTGAAATCGTATCTTTAAATCGAATACCCAACACCAAATGAAAATGTCTTTAAATGAACCAAAATGATGACAAACCAAACTAAACAAATATTAGTAACAATATTTTATTTGTTGTAAAAATATTACATTATTTTAAGTTATCATAAAAATACTCAAATTTAGCTATTGAAATTCTTTGAAATTATTATTTGGAAATTTAGCATAAATAACAAAGCGGTTAAAGTTGCATCAAATATGAAATAATAATTCAATTCGACTTTCTTTTTACGCTATACACATATTTATATATATATATCTTTATGTATGCTGCATATTTATTCGTTTGCAATCCAATTACAGCTGTTAAATCCATTCCAAGAAAAATGTGCTACTAATTAAAAATAATTTGGAAAAAGTGGTTTTCAGTGTTAAAATTGAAAAGCATCTTGTTGCTTGCCTTCAACTTGAATTCATAAGCTATTTTCAAATTATTTAAATTTTGATTGCAAAAAAAACAAGTAAGAGGAGTTTTCAATAAAAATGCTTGTTGCTATAATTGTATAATGTTGTATATAATATTTAATGTTGTAAATTTTAGGATTGGTTTTAAGTGTACATAGAGTTTTTAAATATTCACAGCTTGTAGGCAAATATGCTCGAGCAATATTTGCGGAAACTATCCATCCGAGACGTGTCTTCTGCCCAAACGTTCCATTGATCTTTGTTTCGCTGCGCTGCTTCTTCTGATATCAGAGTACGCTGCGATCCTCCATCCATCATTTTTTCATCTTCATGTAGCAAGGTATGGTGTTATATCAGTGTGGCATCTTTTTGTTTTTGTTTCTTATTTCGCTGGAAACCAAAGGGAGGGAAGTAAAAAACGCGAGACGGCGATCGATCAACATGCAACACGAGGAACGCTTAGATTTCAACACAATGGGACGTCAGAGGATTCAATTTCAAAGCCGCAACTTGCAGGGATGTGGAATTGCCGCAACGTCACGTGGAATTTAAAATGAAATTCGTCAAAATAAGTCCAATTCATCTGAGTTTGTCTCAACAAACATTGCTCTTCGCTTTTGAAACTATGTTGTTCGTATGTTGCTCAGACCAAAATAAAATTTTTAAGCTTCAAATAAAAAATATATAAAAAAAGTTGAGTCGACATTTAGAATCGAACTGATTTGCTCTGAGGAGCCTTCCTCTATTTATACAAAAATCTGAAATCTAAGTACATGGCGTCGCCTACTACGACTCCATGTGTTGTAAGGTGAATTTATGTGTTGTAAGGTGAATTTAGGTGTGGTAAGGTGAATTTAAACAATAGCTAAGCCTGCTGCGTCGCATGTTCAAACTTGAACATTTTCCCTGGGGCGGCCAAATATTATATTAATTAATTCCCTCTTTTGTACATATCTTGTTCTTAAGTAATTGTTGCTGCCGTCATGTTGCTCCGTGTGTTTCTTCACGGAGTTTTTTGCTCTTCTTCTTCTTTTGTTGGTAACGGACATATTTTATTGATTGCTCGTTTTATCTGGCCGTTACTTGTCTTAATTTTGAATATTCTGGCTTTATTGTCTTTTCCTTTCACCGTTTCTATTATATTACCCATTGGCCATTTCCCTGGGTGTGTATTTTCGTGTTTGATTAATACCACCTGACCCTCCTTAAGGTTTTCTTTTTCACTCCGCCATTTTGCTCTTTTTTGCAGCGATACCAAATAATCCTCTTTCCATTTTTTCCAAAACTCTGAACTCATTCACTGAATGTATCTCCATCTATCGAGCGATCCTATTTGTTTATGCACGAACATATTTTCTGGTGCGGTAATAAGTGGCCTACCCCCTAAGAAATGTCCAGCGGTGAGTACGTCATCCGTCCCATTCTCATTTTCCATAGGGATTAATGGACGTGAGTTCAACACAGCCTCTATGCGACATAGCAGTGTAGAAAACTCCTCATATGTACAGCTGTTGTTACCAAGAATCCGCTTTAGATGATACTTCATCGATTTGACGCCAGCTTCCCACAATCCACCCATGTGGGGGCTCCCCGGGGGAATAAAATGCCAAGTTATGCCATCTTTTTGTAATATCGGTGCTAATCTAGCGTTGCTCAAAATAGCCGCTTCCAGATCGATATTTAATTTCCTTGCTGCTCCAACGAAATTTGTCCCATTATCGGAGTAGAGGTTTACTTGCACCTCAGGACGTTCACGTGCACCTTCCTCAAGTCCTAACTGCTTCTCCTTGGTGCGCAACTCCAAATGTTTTGACATAACAAGAATGGAGGGATCATTCATATTTGGTTCGTTTTCCAGTTTGTGTTGCAGTTCCACTACCTGCTCGAAGGTGGCGCTGTACTTCTTCATCAGCTCTCTCAGCTGGTCTTTGCACTCCTCGATCTGAGCCTGCAGCTCCGCCTCTGCGGTCTGGCGAGCTTTTTGGGCTAGAGTGCGTGCAGTCTCAGCATTTTTGAGCTGATTACGGTATTGCTCAATTTGTATCCGTCTTGTGTCGCAATTTTAAATTGTTCATTTAATTAAATTTAATTTTTGATTTTTTTATGTTGGTTGTAGACAAAAAATAACGTTGTACAAAAATTAATGCCTCAGTTGCTATGCAATTCGTATGCTATTTAAGATTAAGTGGCAATTTTATCCGTGGGTTGGGCATGCTCAGATCCTTTGAACCGCGTTTTCAATAAAAATGCTTGTTGCTATAATTGTATAATGTTGCAGACCACCCCCCTGTCACTTTAAGTTATTAACATGAATGGAATGATGTTTCAACACTCAGAAATGAAAAGAAAAAAAAATATTCAACGTGAATTACTTTTATCGCCAAGATTAACTTTTAAAAGCCAAACAAAATTTTCTACATTTTGGGGTTGGTTTTAAGTGTACACAGAATTTTTAAATACTCACAGCTTTTAGGCAAATATTTTTTAAAAATTTCATATATTTCGGAATATTTGAATGCAAATAATTTAGCATTAACGATTTAGTCCAGGCTGTTTTTATTTATTTTTTTTTTTCGTTTTTTCAAACATTTTGCTTTCTGTATTTAAGGGTGATTTGAATTTTATAGCAATTTACAAAATTTCAGCTATATATAAGCAATATATAGGGTTGCCCTCGTGGAGTTAATAACCTAATATTCAACAAGATTGATAGCTTTTTAAAGGGTCAACAAGGTGCTGCTGCAACATAATGTTTAAGGAAAGTGGCAAATATGCCAAGCAGGATACAAGAGAAGAATAGTGGATTACAAACATTGAGGCCAAGTCTTAGGTAAAATCAATTTGCACCAATAAAGATGCAACTTTGTGGCACAGCCAACAACTTCCACTCATCAAAAGCGCAAAATTGCGTTAGTTTGCCTTGAGTCTGCGGCTTGTGGCTTATTTAATTTGGCAGTGAGTATCTTAGTGTGGTTGAAACAGTTGCTACCATACAAATCTGTTGGTATTTTTTTTGTATTTAGAGACAGCTTAAATGCAAATAGAGTCATGTGCCACCTGAACCCAAGGATACAAAAGTTGTCCGCCAATATAAATATGCGAGAACAAACAGCGAATGGAAAAGCGCAATGAGAACTCAATGACAAAACACGAGAATTGCATTAGAAATTGTCCCTGCCATAGAGCTCATGGCTTTACCAGTACAAAAGGGACGAGGTAGAGGGGGAAAAGCATAAGCAAGGCCAAGTCAGTCAGTGGCACTCAAGAAAACTAAAGAAAGCTAATCTCAGCAAGATGCCAAAGCAACGCATAAAGCCAACAAAACATAAAGTTACCATTCGAAGGAATGAAGCATTATTGTGTACCTATTGTGTGTGAATAACAGTACATTATGATTGCAGTGTTGTTTGCGGTTAGGGAGAGAAACTAACTTGGCAAGTTAGAATGCTGTAGTCGCATAACCTCGACTACGAGACACCCACAAAAACAGCTGTTAAACATACTTTTCTAGCTTTATTGACAAATATTTCTGGCTTTGCAAATGTCAACAGATGTCAAATATAAAATTTATTAATTGTTAGGTTATGCCGTTAATTTACTATGGCTTAATCGATATGTATCGATAGTCACAAGATTTAATATTGGAAATTTGTCTGTAGGCTTATATTCTTGGGCTGCTGTTTTTTTATTATAATTTTTTTTTAATTTTGTTAAGCGAATTTCCAAATAAAAATGTGAGTTACTTGTAAAAAATCTATATTTTGTATTATTATTTTGCTTATATAAGCAAATTTGCATTTCCACAATTTTCTGTTATTTTAATTTATTTGGCATTGCATCAAAAGTTTAACTAGAAATGAAATGAAGTGCGGGGGCAATATTGTGTTGTCAGAGTAATTAATAAAAGTAATTAAATGAATGAATAATTTAAAAACATTTTTTTACTATTAAATTCCATGCAGGCGAATTGCAGAGGCGGTGTGTGTTGAGGGGATGTAGGGGGCGGGGCTGAGGTCGTGTGCATGTAGTTGACCATTCCGTAGCTACTCCCAAACCTAAACTGGTTGGCATAAAAGAAGAAAAAAAAATTCAATTTAGTGGATCGAGGCAAAAACACCGAAATGTGCAGCATAAGGCAAAACAAAAAGTGGTCGGGTCAGACACAGACATGCCAAGGGGCAGACACACCACCATGCCACCAAACAAGGACGAGATACCAATGCATTCAGACACAAATTCGTTGTGGCAATGTGCAGCGAATTCCCGTTTCCTGTTCATTGCGCTAAATGACAGGACACAACAAAAGCCAAAATGTCCAGGCAATGACAGCGATGAATGTAAAAGTGCTAGGAACACGGCACCGTTTCCACAGCAACTGCTCCATCCCAGCCAATCCCCCACTGCGCGCGCTGGCATAGAGCGGGCCAACCTGGACTGGACCACATCGCATTCCAATTTAGCCAACTGTGGCAAATGCGCAATGTCAGTGCAAATATGTCAAAGCTGTGTTTGAGCCACACCACATTTGCCTTATGTCAACTGCAATTAATTGCTAATTAAAATTTATGTTAATAAAATAAAAAAAAAATAGAGGTAGAAAAAAAAACACATCTCTCTTATTATAAAATATATTTATTTTTTTATACACATCAACTGCAAGAGTCAGATTTCGGATAAAAGCAAACGGGTTAAAGTAAAAAGTTAATTTTGTTTTTTTCAATGCAGACCGTAAAACTACTTTGTGGCAGGCACTCATTTGAGGCAAGTACGTGATTTCAGTTTGGGGCAGAAGCAATATTAAATTAGTAGTTGCACTTGAATTACACCCAGATTACATTTGAGTGGGCAAAGTCAAAGTAAATAGAAATAAAACCGGTGTAAAATGCAACCAATTTATTTAAGTATCTCGCTATCTCTCTCTTTCTCTCCCTCTCTGTGTCTGTCTCTGTCTCTCTCATTTAATTAGTTTTTTTTTTTTAGTTAGTTTGTTAATACTTGAAGCAATTAATTTTAATTACAATATGCCACAGCCGTGAAACTTTGCTTCACAGGAATGTGCACAACTCATTTTTTGTGTGTGTTAATTTGTTTTTTATGGGATGCACTTTTTATATAGTCCATAACAATTTTGAATATGCTAATTAAAGTTTAGAGTATTGTGCTTAAGTTGCACTATAAATGCAATTAAATTAGATATCGCGGAATAGTCCTCGGCAGGAGCAGGTGTCCTTTCCTGTCCTGGAAAGACTGAAAAAAACGTTAAAAATTAATAAAATTGCATTGCCAATAAAATGTAAATTCGCACAGAGGAGATTAATGAAAATGCAGTGACTGTAAATAATATAAATAAATAAAGTAATAACCATATTTCAGAGATTATTTTATATTTATTTACTTGATTTAATGGACAAATTTTCACAAGCTTACACAAATATGTAGCATAATTATAACTATTAGTGTAATAATAAATTAAGACTAGTTGAAAGCAAAAAAAAAAAAAAAATTTATGACAAAAAAAAAAATGTGTGTTGATTATAAAATAGTCAGTTTAGTTTGGTCCGCTTGGGTGAACTGGACACGAGGTGCAACAACAGCGCCTGGCATTTTGTGGGTTCCAACGATTTCCTCAGAAATTGTAGTGCAAATTGCCGCTGCTGAATTTGACATGGGACACGGCTGACGCAGGCTGGTACGATGGACTACTTATTGCGGAGGATTCGGGAGCTGCCATAGCATAGTTGCTGCTGGTAGAGGTGCTGGGAGCAAACTGTTGTGCAACATTCGGTTGCTGTTCGCGCAGCGCATCTTGCTGCTGTTGCTGCACGAAACCCAACTGCGATGGGAAAGTGTGTTGCTGTTGCTGCTGGCGTTGCTGTGGTTGTGCCTGCAACCCGTTGTTGCCACCAAAGACCGTCGGTGATTGGCGTGTAATAAAGCGACTGCCTGCGAACGACTGCTGCTGCTGCTGCTGCTCTGGTTGTTCATACTGCAGTTGCTGCTGCTGCTGTTGCTGCTGCTGCTGCTGCTGCTGCTGGACGGAGGCATCGTTATATTGAGCGTATAGCTTTTGCAGCAACTGTTGCTGTTGCTGCTCGAAAGCCAATCGCTGACGCTGGTTCTCCAGGTAGGCTGATTGCGCCTGTTCCGCTTGCAGTTGCTGTTGTGCCAAATATTGCTGCTGCTGCTGCTGCTGAAACAGTTGCTGCTGTGTAGTGGCAACTGGCGCCAGCTTTTGCTTGCTGCTGCCTGCAATCGATTGCTGTGGATATTCAGCTGAATATTGTAATCCGCCATATGGATTTGGATTTTGCTAAGCGAGAGTCAAATGAGAATCAAATTTTAATTAGTTGATAGACAATTGCCAAAAAGCTAATCCGACTTTTGGTAAACTTAATTTTTAATACAATTTTTTAGTTTGAACACACACAATAATAAATTAAGCTGTGAAGCACACACAATAATAAATTAAGCTGTGAAGCACGTAGAATACAAGCAAAAAATGAATTTATAACACTAAAATATCTGATCAGATAAACAAATATATAATCCGGATGTTTAGTTAAATGCCAGCCCCAATTGCGAACAGCAAACAGAGTAAAAACATCAAAGCAAATAATTAAATGCGCAAATATCCAATTGATTAATCATACGCCACGTTGCACAGATGAGCGGCACGCAATCGGATGACGTGCATAAAATGGGCTGCAGAAACGGAAAATGGACACAGTTGAAATATGCATTTGGAATCGGAATTAGTGTTGCTGATTGGCTTGTTTGCGGGCAGTGCCTGGTCGCGTGTCAGCGCCCCGAATCCTTTCGAGAAACTGGCCGTTGATGCGCTCGGCATGGGCAGCCAGATCCTGAATGGTCTGCAGGAGGGTGCGCTAGCCACGCAGCAGATGAACTTTGATACTGGCTTGGTGGCGCTGCGCTCCAAGGCGGCGATGGGCTATGGCGATGCAATGCGACCCGCGACTGATGATGACTCATCTGAATCAGATGAGAGACGACGCCGTCGTCGACGCAGCACGGATAAAAACAACAGCATCATCAGTCTTCATCAGGCACTGCATCGCAACCGTCGCTCGCCTTGCTACTGGATGATGGCCACCACGGAGATGACGAATGATGACGTCGAGGAGCGCAGGAGGCGAGCACGCAAACGTGCCGCTAGCAATGCTTCGAGAACACGCGTTAAGTCCAAGACAAAGACCAAGAAGACACTGCTCGAAACACGACGACGACGTCGACGTCGCCAAGCGCAGGAGCCGCAGGAGCAGGTGTCGCTTGGAGCTAATCTCGGGGAGCGGGTGAAAGGCTTTTTTGCTTCAGTTCTGGGAAATGTGGGCGATATGATGCAACAGATGGGACAGAAAATCAAAGGAGCCGTCGGCCAAACCAACACTTAAATCAAATTTAATTTCAAAATAAAATATAAATGTTTTTTTTTTTTTAATAAAAATAAAAATTTGATAGCAAATAAACATTTTAAAATTAAATACGAAATTTAAAAATAATAATTAAAGATTTTCATATTGCACAAAAACTATTTTTTTAATAGTGGAGAACAAATTAAAAATGCATTTGTTAAATAACTAAAACAATGAGGAAATGCATTTTGAACAACGCAAAATAACAATAATAATAATAATGAAATTTCCGATGAGAAATTATCGCTGAGTTTCGAAAAAATGGAACATGGTTCAATCAATTTTTAAATGCTTCAATTTTCAATTGTAGCCCAGATAATATCAGCTGAGCTGGTTTAGCAGCGAACACTTCCGGCACGAAGCATTTGCAACAATTCGAAGCACGCCACTTTGCTGGTGGCCCAAATACAAAAGGAGACGAGTCCATTAGCATTGTGTCAGTTAACACAATGAGTTCTAGTTGGCCTTTACTATTTGGACTGGTCCTCTGGCTAGTGGGACTTATGCAGCTGTACCGCTGCCAGGACGACTTGGAGCTGGACTACTCCAATGAGTATGATGATGTGCGACCGCATTTGATATACCCGGATGAGCCGAGGCTGGACAAGCGCATAGCGGAAGCTGCCAAGGAGTTTGAGGAGAACATGCGCAAGGCCTGGCAGTCCATGGTGGACTCAATCGATGACTATTTTGATGAACTGAAGAATGCATTTACCAATGGCGGCGATACAAATGCAGAAAATGACAATTAAATCGAGCTCAATTATAAGCTAAATTCAGGCATTTTTGTAATTAAAAAACTAACAAATTGTGTTTCCACAAGTTAAATATTTCATTGAAAATAAAATGAGTTAAAATTAATGTAATCAAAAACAGAAATTAAAATTGAATATTTACAACAAGCAAGTTGCACTAATTAAATTGAGCATGCGATTTCCATATTAGTGTATATCGAATCGCAGAAAAAAATATTTGCAAATTATATGAATAAATATGATGAAAATAAATAGAAAGTTTTTTCTTTTCAAAACGAGAAAGATTCGTAGAAATTTTTAAAACATTTACGACACACGCGGAAGAATAATATTCACAAATTATATGAATAAATATAATGAAAATAAATAGTAATTTCAAAGAATAATATTCACAAATTATATGAATAAATATGATGAAAATAAATAGAATGTTTTTTTTTTGATCAAACGGAGGAAAATTCATAGCAATTTCAAAGAATAATATTCACAAAATTTATGAATAAATATGATGAAAATAAATAGTAATTTCAAAGAATAATATTCACAAATTTTATGAATAAATATGATGAAAATTCATAGAAATTTCAAGGAATAATATTCACAAAATTTATGAATAAATATGATGAAAATAAATAGTAATTTCAAAGAATAATATTCACAAATTTTATGAATAAATATGATGAAAATAAATAGAATGTTTTTTTTTTGTCAAACGGAGGAAAATTCATAGAAATTTCAAAGAATAATATTCACAAATTTTAGGAATAAATATGATGAAAATAAATAGTAATTTCAAAGAATAATATTGACAAATTATATGCATAAATATGATGGAAATAAATAGAATGTTTTTTTTTTTGTCAAACGGAGGAAAATTCATAGAAATTTCATAGAATAATATTCACAAATTATATGAATAAATATGATGAAAATTCATAGAAATTTCAAAGCAATTACGACAAACATTTGATTTTCGAATAATAACACTGACTTTACTGAAGTCAAACAAACGGCTAAAATTCCAATGAATTTGGAAAATAATATTTCCGGAGTTGTTCAACACTGGCGCACAACAAGATCGCCGATATCGTGCTGGCTGTGTGGCATGCCAGTTGCACAAAAACAGATCGATTTAGATATATTGCCAACAAGATAGCAACGGTAATTATAACGGTGCTGTTTTGCATTGTTTTTCCAGTAATTAGCCAAATGGCAAATGGGCTCGCTTCCAAGTTAAATAAGCCGCATCGAGCGCCAAATGAACCACTCCCAGAACGAGACCCAAACTATTTTTATACAAATGCATTCGACGGCTGTTGTTGCAGCTGCAACGCTGCTGCTCGCCATCTGCGGCACAGAAGGTAGGCCACAGGTAAGCTCAATTCCATCACTAAATCAATATGTATTAATTTAGGTATGTGTGTGTGTGTGTGTATATTTCAAGGATTTGGGCACTGGCATGCTATTGGTCGTTGCGCAGGTAGGCCAGCTGATGGAGAGCGGCGCTGCAGCGCGCGAGGAGAAGGAGGTGGAGGTGCTCGGCCAGAAGATGGGCGGCTCCATAAATTTAGGATTTGGCGATGCAGTGCGGCAACCAACTGGACGTTGATGCAAAAGTGATAACCAGCAATTAAGGCTGTGGCCTACATTGTGTCCAACACTTATCTGGCTAAATAAATGCACTAAATAAACTTACGGCTTGTTGTTGTTGTTGTTGCAGCTCCGCCTGCTGTGGCAGCTGTAGCTGCTGTGGCTGCTGTAGCTGCTGTGGCTGTTGCCTAGCAGCGCCGCCATAATACCGAGTGAAGCTCTGCTGTAGTCCGGGCGCCTTCAGAGTGAAGGAGTTTGTATTGGCATCCGTGTGAAACGAGAGTTGTGCGTGTCCATTGTGCACCAGCAGGCAGAAGGTCAGAATGCCCACAGATTGTTGCCACCAGCCAAGCATGTTGCAAATTCAAATTCAAATGATTTATGTTGATGCCACCGGGCTTAAAATGCAACTATCAAATTAATTTCTTCCTTTCCCTCTTTCTATTTATTATTGCTGTCTCTGGTTGCTAATGGCAGCAGTGGATAATTTAAATAATCCTTACGCGCAACGAGTAACGGCAGCTATGACAACAAACCGGCTGCAGTTCGTCCAAATTACGACTGTGATTTGCCCGCCCGCCGCTTAAGCGTTTTATACTTGCTTCGCTCTTGCTGGAATCGAGTGCGGCTTTTGGGCTTTGGGCTGTGCGCTGATTTTCGATATTTACTTGGCATGCAACAAAGGCAACAAAGGCAGCAACAACGGCAACAGCTGCTGCTGCTGCTGCTGGCAATTGGAATATTTTATTTATCGCTTTTGTTTTGTCTTCGCCACAATTTACCATAAAATATGACAACTGGTCATGTTTTTTGGGATCGACTTGGAAGACAGATTCTGAGCCTAGTTAACAGTTTGTCGCATTTAAATGTAAGCCAAAAAATTTACTTAGACATTAACTTTTCAGCATAATAAATATAAATTTGTCGATGAGTGCCTCGAAAGTTGTACAGCTGAAAATTTTAATAGTATTCAGATTTAGCCATATAGTTTGCAGATCAAAGCAAGTGGCTAAAACTTTATAGTTACACTTCGCACATCAAAAATCAAATGTGAATATTAAATATGATTTTTCAATTTTTTTTTATATTACTATTTCACTTTCTATAAAGTGGCGCCAAGGCACACACAACACTTTCCCAAATGCCTGTTGAAATGCGAATGCTAAACAGCAACAACAACAACAACAACAACAGCCATAATGAGCATGGCTTATATAACAGAATGTGTGGGGGGGGGTGTGTGGGGACATCAAAACTTATGTGACCAGAGGGCCAACTAATATAAAAACCGGTATAAAATGCTGTTTATAGGGACGTGCGTGGCATACGCAACATTTGAGTGCCTGCAACGGATTTTCAAACATCAACATATTTACAAAACTTAAAAAAAAAAAAAAAACAAGCAGAAACTGATAAGGAAGCGGCATTGAGGCCAACAGATAAGACGCTGATCACGATTGCATTTGCAATTGGCTCAAACCGTTTGCCAACTTTTCCACAAAGATTATGAAAGGCGAGTATTATGGCACTCAAACAAAGCACACACACAACAACATGTCTTGTCTTGGTACATATATATATACACATATCGGAGTAGTAGTAGTGGTCAAGCATTTGCCGTCCGTCCACACTGCGTATACGTGATCGACATACATATTTTTATTGGTCGCGCGCCTTTCATTTTTATTTCATTTTGCAGACGCAGTCGCAATTGAAAGCGCGTTGCAAATGATTGAAAGTTACTTTTGTTTGTCATTTGGTGGCAACAGCACGTAGATGCCGTGCCGTGCCACGAGGCGTGAAATACCCATGGATATACATATACACAAATATATATATATATATATACGTATGACAATTATCATGGTGTTTGTGCATGGTTTGGCAGCCAGCTTTAAGCGTTCCCAATTTACGATTTAACATGCAATGTGTTTGTGATTGTGACAATGAACACTAAACAGACACTGAGTAGCACACAGCAAACAGCAAACAACAAACAGTTAACAGTAAACAGTTAACAATAACCTGTTGCCAATTGTCTGCTCAATTTGCTGCCAAGTTTGGCGACAACAAAAAAAAAAATATTCTGGGTTAATGCAGTGGCGCCAAAGTGTATAAACAAATAATTTCATAAATTTAAGCAACAATAGCAATTCGAATTTTTCATTTAATTTGTCATATTATATTTTCCACACAGTTGTAAAACAGTATAAATATTTTAACGAGTCATAGCATATTTTTTTTAGTTAGTTTACTTTAAGAAAAGCTAATAAATCGAATTAAGCAAAAATAACCCATCCATAAGAAAATATAAATAAATTATTAAATTATTTAAAAATTGCTTAAAAATCAATTTTTAAAAATGTAAGATCTATTAAGTTATTAAAAGCACACTAAACATGTTTTTGTTGATTGTGAAACAAAATAAAAATAATGCAGCTCATTTGCATAAAAAAAAAATACTAAAATATATTTTATATATCCCTAAACTTGAGCTTAATATAATTTGAATGCTACTAGCTGAAATTTCTAAGAATCTTAAGTTTATTGCTATCGCAGAGGAAAGCAAAAATAAAAATGATATTCGGCGATTGCGATTATGTCAGCCAACCAATAAAAATACCAACAGAATCAATGAAGGGAATAAAAATCATATTAATAATCAAATAAAATAAATTGAAATATTCTGTTAAAATATTCAACATAAATTGCTGACACGTGTCGCAAAAACTGATGGCCAATTGCAGAACATAACGGCGAAATAACGGTTCTCAATCATTTAACTGGGTCAGTCGAAAGGCGCAGAGCGACCTACACAGCGGGTATGCCAACTGACCTCTCAAAATCAGAGACGGTGCGCCGAGGGAGGCGGGTTGGGTAATGTGGATACTATATATATATATATATATATAGTGTGACCAGATTTGAGGCTGTTAAACTCTATCGCTGAACTTTTGAACTCGCCGAGTGACCCCATTGCACACACAAACTCACGCATATTTGTAGACAATCCCCTCCCCTCTCCAACCACCTCATCACCATCTTTATACAGCTCCCTGCATTTTTTCCATTAAGTTTATTGTGCTGCGAATCATTTTCGGTTCTTTTTCCTTTGTTTTTATTTATTTTGGTTTGCATTTCCACAAATTAAACTGAGGCGACAGGCCACGTGCCTGCTGTTCCAGCTCCTGCTGCTGCTCCTGCTCCTGCATCCGAATTCCCATTCGCATAGCATACGCAGCTCACCTAGGCAAGTGCCAAAATACATATATAGCAGGCATCAACCTTTTATTGTTATTGCCACCACACAGTGCCACAGTAATCAGCAAAGTTAAAAGCCAAAAAAAAATTAACTTTGTGAAATAATAAAAATAGAAAAAAAAACAAGTTAAAATCTATGGTTAATAGAATTAAATTAATAATAAGACTATTAAATGTAATTAAAAATTTAATATGTGTTTTTTTGAGAGTAGTTTGTGTGCGCACTGTGCGCAGCTGAAATGTACATAAATAAAAACAGTTTCATTTGTGGGTTTAACTCACATAAAATATTTTTATTAGTTTCTCTCTTTGTTTTTATACACCAAATATAAAGAATCTCAAAGAACATCAAAAAAAACTGTATTCAATACAAGCACAAATATGCATCTAAGTGTATACATACATATATGTGTGTATATATATATATATATATATTAATATATATATATATATATATATATAAATATTTATATTTTATTTATTATTAAATATTATGTTGCCTTCCCAGGCCTTAATTCGATTTCTTACATATGCACATTCCATTTGCTTCTTAGCATTAGTATTTTTCCGTTTTTTTTTTCAATATTTTTTTATCAGATTAGATATTATGGTAAACACTAATATTTGGTATAAAGCACCACACAATAAAAATGGAAATGCAATTCGTGGGGTTCACAAAAATTGCGAAATTTTCTCGAATGCGTTTCTCTGTTTATTTTTTTTTTTTAACACAAACATACAGAATTGTATATTTGAGTATTAGTGTAATATGCATAGATATTTTAGTATATATTCTTTTCTGTTTGTAAGATAACATTCAATAAACGGTTTTTTCTATTTACTTTTGTATTGTAGTTTAAGTTTCATTGTATACCCCGAACCCATTCAAATGGATTAAAAGGGTTCAAGCAGAGGGAAACATCTCTGAGCCATGTCGTTATAGCCAACTCCGTCGATCGATGCGAGCCTCAAGATGTTTTTGGTCTGTATTCCGCAGTGCCCAGATACCTGGGATTGCCTATACACACAAGTCCATCAGAAATGGATGCACTTGCAGACCAGCTCGCATTTGGGTGCAAAACTTCTTAAGTGAGAAATTTGCCAATAAATGTGGAATATGTTTTAACATCAGGGTTCAGGGTAGAATTCTTATGTGTTTAGTATGATATTCATTAATATTTTGATCGCATACTTATGTTTATTATGTTTGACTAATTTTCTGACATTTTAACATCAATTTAAATATGTAACTTTGATAAGATAACATCAATAAATTTGCATCTTACACTGCCTCATTATAATGAGTCTGCTCTGGGTACATATGTACGCACAATATTTATATTATGCCATTAATGTATTTAATTGTTTTTGTTCTGCTTAAACATTTATTTTTATATGGCTGCTTGGCACATTGTTTTTTTTTTTTTTGTTTTGTTTTTTTTTTTTTGCACGCGTTTAGCAATGCCTGAAAATTTTTGTTTTACTCTTTTAAACTTGATTAAACTCGGCAAAATTTGCATTTGTTTGACTTTTGTGTTGAAAGTATCTTTTCCTTATATTTTTGGTTTGGTTTGTTAAATATTCTGTAAGTTCATTTGCATTTGTTTTGCAAAAATCAAATATTTTATTTAATATTATTTTTTTGGATTTCGTATATTGTATTTGGTTATTATCATTTGATATTTTGCTGTAATTAGTTCAAAATTTTTCTTTTATTTTAGTTTCGGTTTGTAACAATTGTTTTTTTTAGTCAACTCTTTGTAGTTGCTGCAAGTTACCAGGAAAATGTTTCAACATTTTCGTAACAATTACGTGTATATTCGAGTGTTAAACACATACCGTTATAAACACACACATATTAGCGGGTTGCGCATAATAATTATTTATTTTAAACTGGTTTTTATTTTCCACTCTGCGATATAAATGTTTCCAAAAACCCTTTCTAAAATTCTTCAACAAAGCTTTCAGCTCTCATTTTGACCTCTCAAAATCCAACTTAATACAAATTCAAATGAGTCGGTTGTCACCGACAGCAAAATACTCTGATACAAATTAAACCCCCCCCCCCCAACACCCCCACCCCTACCCAAAAAAAAAACTTAGGCGTATTTTTATTTTTATTGATGTAACTCTTTAAGGACTCTTTGAGGGAAATTTGGTGATGGTAGCTTTAAGATTGCTGCAAGATATGTGGTTCTCTCGATTTGACGGTATCAATATCGATTAATATCGATAACGAGACTACAGACTGTACACATGTACAGTATGTGTTCCAAGTTTAGAAACTGTGGCTTTAGGGATGACCAAAAAATTACGGACAGTTATGGACATTGAATAGGATTAATATATACGTATATAGCATCGGTATCAGAGTATAATAAAAAAACTTGCCTTCCATTCACGGCACCCCCCCTCCCCACCCCCCATTTCACCTGTCCTACAGACTACTCCTAAGCTAACACGTAGAAAAAAGTCGCAGCTGCAAAAATACTTATTATTTCAAAACAAAAACAAAAAAAACAAAAAAAAAACACTTATTTGGGGAGACTTAAATTCTTGGTTGGCTTGGCCATGGAGCACTTACAGCTCGGCGAAGATGTTCTCCCTGAACTCGAGTTCGGGGTGTGCCGAGTGTGTGGATCCGTGTCCGTAATCCCTCGACTTCATTGAGCTGCGTGCCGAGCTGGAGCTGAAGCTGGCGTTCCTTGGGCTGCTGCGGCGCATCCGCACATCCAGGCCGGTCATCTTGTTCAGCGGCTGAGTGGGATCCAGCTCACAGAATGCGCCCGCAATCAGATCGGTGCCGTTGAGCGAATTGAAGCTTTCACGTTTCGAGCCACGCATGGAGATGCCGCCAACGCCACCAACACCAGCTACATGATGCGATCCGGCGCCGGAACTCTTGCGACTAAGCCGTCGGCTATACTGATACTGATAGGCGGGCGGGGGGACGGGTTGAGCGGAGGCCGCGGCTTGCACCGCGGCAGCATTTATCGGTGGCGGTAAATTGTTGCTGCCACCTGGCGTATATTTGTCATAAAAATCCTGCGGTACTTCATCATCCTCCAGATGCTGCTGCTGCTGTGCCTGCAACTGCAACTGATGCTGCTGCAGCTGCTGCTGATGTTGCTGCAGCTGCTGCTGCTGATGTTGCTGCTGCTGCTGTTGCTGCTGATGATGATCCTGGAGCGTGGAGCACAGACTGTACTCTGTGGGCTGACTGCTGCTGGAGAGCGACAAGCTCAGCGGATCACTGCCGGGCATCACCAGCGCGAGGGACGTCATATCGTAGCCGCAGCCGGAGTCTCGTTTGCCTTTTGGAGAACGCTGCGCGTAGAGTTTGCCAATATCGGGAAGCTGGCGGCCCACACTGCCGCCGACAGACAGACGCACCTTTTCGCCATGCTGCTCGCGCTGTATCATCTCCTGTATGTCCATGCTGCGCTCACGCTCCAGCAGATCGATGATCTCCAAGTCGCGGTCCAGTGTGCTCGATGAGAAGGTGGTGCTGCTGCACTCGCTGAACGAGACATCCTTGCGATGCATGCCGGTCGAGTTGGGCCAACGCTGTGGTGGATGCATCCTGCTGCTAACCACGGAGCTCTCTTCGCCATCGCCATAGTTGCTGGTGCCGCTGTCGTCCAGCAGCGAGCTGCTGTTTGCATTGCAGAATGTCGAACCGGTCAAATTGGATACCGAATTGTTGGAAACGGACATGGACTCCATTGCCGCCTGGTGGCGATTGTGACCGTGGTAGCCGACCGGTTCCCGACCGAAACCCTGTGCTGGATGCGGATGAGCTGTACCGGGTGTCTTGGTGCGGCTGCTGCTGTTGTTGCTGCTGCTGTTTGGTTGCTGCTTGCGTCCCGATCCAGTTGTCGCATGTCCGCCATCCGAGATGATGTTGATCTTCACATCGTGCTTCTTGCCGCGCACATTTTTGCCCAGATTATTAACAACGCCAGCATCGCTATGGCTGCGTCCACTAATCGCATTTCCACCGCGTTGTCTATTCCGTTCCCGTTCCCCCCTATCCCTTTCCCTATTTCTATCCCTATCCCTGTCCCTATCCCTATCCCTATCCCTATCCCTGTCCCTATCTCTATCCCTATCAATATCCCTATCCCTATCACGGTCTCGCTCCTTGCTGCCGGACTGACCATGCCTGTACCGATCCATCGAACTTGAACCATGACTCTGACGACGTTCACGACGCAGCGATGATGCGTTCTCCTTGGACAGCGTCTTTGGTGGCTCTGTTGAAGCTGCTTGTCCAGCGCCCACAATGCTGGTGGTATTTGTGGGCTCATCCTTTTCAATGGAGTCGTCATGCCAATCCTCACTGCGACGCTTTGTCTTCATCTTTCGCTTGGACGACAATCGAAAATAGCCCTTCAAACGTTCCTTTTCATTCCTGGAGAAGGAAAGTGTGTGGGTACGGGGGTTGGGGAGAGAGGGGAGTGAGGGAAATAATAAATTCCAATACAAAATCATAAAATAATGTTTTTTGAATGGAAATCAAATGAAAGAATTTTTGGCTTACCTTGGCAATATTTGTGAGGCATAAATACAGGGAAATATTACTGTGGGCAGGAATGCGACCCACACAAACATCAAGTAGGTAAAATCGAAATGCTTCTGATTCTCATAGGTCTCCTCGAGCGACAGGCGGGCGAATCTCAGTATCATTAGTGGGCACAGACAGACCACCTGGGTGGCAGCCATGGTGCCAAAGTTGCGCTGCTTGCGCTTCTCGCGGATTACGTCCAGCTCGGCGCTGTACAGATCGTAGGAGCGGGTGCTGGTGCCGTGTCCATTGCTCAAACCAGCCACGCCCCCGCCGCTGTGCGTGCGCGGCTCGGCGGATGTTGTCGAGGAGTTCCTGCGAAGGAACAAGAACAGCCAAGAAAAGGAACGTGGTGTAAAAGGGGTACAAAGGTGAGCAAGAGAAATGTGTGCCCAGAGAAAGTTGTCGAGGAAATCGAAGTCATTAAACTGCCATTGGGATTGAAATTGAGCTCATTAGCAACAGCGGGACTAGCTGGAGTGCTCAGGTGTCTCGGTGTCCCGGTGCTTTTTTGCTCTCTGGTTACCATATCCTTTGGCACAAGCTTGCAGTCAACCAGCTCAATCTTAATCCACGTGCACAAAATTAATCAGCACAATTAGCAGTGATAGGACAGGATTGAAACCCAAATGGAAGCCCAACCACCCGGATGTGTAATGAAGCACGGCCTGCCAATCCCTTAATATTTCAATTTAATGGTCTACGCCCAAAGGAAAAACATTGACCGCAATAATTAGCCTTTTTGCCTTCAATTAAAATTTTAAGATTAGAGATTACTTGTTTTTCCGATGGGCATAAAGAGAGTGAATCGTTTGAAACCAGGTGGCTGATCCTTTGCGGGCTATAACTAAGTTTATGTAACCATCTGAAGAGATAAACTGTTTTTAAACTGTTTTTCCTGTTTAACCGTAGAAAAATAAATAATTGTCAAATATTGGCAATCATTTTTGGATTTTCATTTGAAGCTGATTTAGACTTTGGCTGATCCTCTAGTATTTATTATAGTTATCCAACTCTCACCTTTGTCTCATGCGAAGATCAGCGCGGTGCTCGTACATCATAACCGCAAAGGGTCCGTCCGGGGGACGCAGCTCCTGCGAGGTGCGGATATACAGATAGGATAACAAAATGGCCGGACCGCAGTACCTAAAAAGCGAAAAGAATAAATACATTTTTGTTGGTTATGAGCATGTTGAGCAGGTGCCTTGTTGAACTGTGGTCGACATGCGGAACCTACATGATTAGAAACAATCCTCTCGAATATTCCTGCATGTCATCCATCAAATTGACAACGCACAGCCCAATGCCATCCAGTTGCGGCATGTAGCGCTGCAAAATAAACATAGAACAAACAACAAACACACAATCAACACACAAACGCATATTACAAAATAAAAAAAAAAAAAAAAAAAAATACACACAAGTTTTGTGCTAAGCCGAAATTTAATCAAGCTAATAATATAACGGCTATCAATTTCACTATATATAATTGGAGTACCCGATTGATATATATATATATATAAAGTCATCTGATCCATCTGATGAAATATTTACACACGTTCAGCAGTTTTTAATATATATTAAAAATGCTGTTTGTTTTTCCACTAAACTTGAACAATTACGAAAAGTTAAATTTGCTCAAAGTGGTTTTGGCAATGGCTTCGAATGTGGCACGGACTGTGGTCCTGGCGCTGGCTGTGGCAGGTGTCACGGCTTGTTGCGACCAATGTCTGTGCTTCAAAGACAACTTCTGCTTCTGTTGCTCTTCGTGCAACTTGCCGCACAGCGAATGTTGTATTGTATTCTCACGCATTTAATTTGAGTTGCACAATCACCGAATGGGTGCAAAATAATAAAAAAAAAAGAAGCAAAATTCAGCAGTAGCCAAAAATGAATTTATGGATACAAAGTTATTGTGGCAATGTCCCAAAAGATAACACACACACACACAGACACACACACACACGTACGTATGTATATATAACATTTCGAGTAGACATAAGAATTGATGGCTTAAATGTTTCTTATCAGAGCCATAATGGAAAAGTTCTCAAATTACTCAAACGCAATCGTGTTGATATTACTCCAAACATTACGTATACGACGAGTGTACGTTTCAAGCAAAGTTTGCAAATATTGTGTAAATATACAAAAATATTATTTTACTTTTTCTTTTTGTCTTTTTGATACTTGTTTTTATTGTAATTAAACCTTTTGAAAACCTTTTTCTGTACTCCACTAAAATCATTGCATGTGAAAATGTCCGCTTGGAGGGGATTTGGAGAGGTGTAAGCTGTGGCTAAGCTGGACTAAGTGGAATGGAAATGACGAGCAAAAACCGTCAACTTTTATGACAAGTCCACAAGTTTTGCACACAAAAGTAATTAAATTATTATATTTGTTAGAATGGTAATTTTATGAGTTGTGTTCATAAAAACAGAATCGCAAATTTGATTAGTCTAGATTAAATTTAATTAAAAACTTTGTCTATTAAATTGTGTTCAGCTCGCCTTGAAACTAATCTTTATGCATTTTAAATAAATTTATACAAGATTTAGTTAAATTTTAAGCGTATTTTCTGCACTTGCAGTCTAATTGAAAATGAATATATATATATATATATATAAAGGGAGTTAATGTGGCCCTCAGAATTGCTTTAAACGGATTGGTTCACTTCAGTTGGAATAAGTCGAGTCCACTCAGCTGGTTGCAGTTTTGTGCATGTCGCAACGTGACCGATTTACGTGATTATTCCGGCAGAGCAGCCACCTGAGCTGTGTCCACATTATTTGCAAATGGGGTTCCGGGTTTGGATTTTGCAGACGCCAAACATTCTTCGTTAGTTTCTTGTTAAGAAATTTATTTCGCATAGCAACTTGGCAATTTTCTCATCTTTTGATATACTCTGCATATGTTTAGTGTATACACACACACACACACACACACACACACACATTTGCACACATCATTAAATGGTAAGGCACTTGAAAATGATTCTGTGTGAGCAACTATTTGAAAAGTTTCTCCAGTTCCCAGAACAAGAGAAGGCGCCTCCCAACTACTATAAATATGTATGGCTGCGCGGGCCGGGGCGGGGTGGAAGCGGGGTGCTGAACTGGCTGAAAAGTTGGCACAAAGTTTTAAAGAACGAAAATTACATTAAGTAAACTACGAGCAATATGCATAAGAAAACTAAGCAAAAGTTTTTAGCCAGGCCCCGTCGAAACCTTTTTCAGCGGATTCAGAGCTGCCCCAAAGAATCCGATGCCCCAACCCTAGACTCCAACTCCAACTTGACTCCCTATTCGGCTGCCTGCCCACAGTCGTCATTTGGTTAATGAACTGTTAGCGCTGTACAATCTGGCCAAGAAATCTGTTTTGAATTCTCTCGCAAAATGCAAATAAAGCACAACATTAACGACAACAACAACAACAATGGCGATGATGAGGATGAGGATGACGATGAAAATGATGACAAGAATTAGGATGAAGATGAGGACGAGACATTCTGTGATTGTGGCCAACCGAAACCGCCCACGGGCCACGCCCAAGCGCCGCACTGTTACGGCTACTGAATCGTTTAGGGCAATAGCAATGACAACTTAAACGGGAACGGGAATGGGAGCGGGATCTGGCATTGGAATTGGGATTGAGAATGAAACGCAAGCTGTACGCAATTTAACGAGTCTTGCGGGCATCTGTTTGATACTCCGCCCAATCTCAGCCAGACTGTGGGACAAAGTCATCACTTGGCATGCTGATATGATAAGTCCCCATTTAGAGATGATGAATGATGACCAGGTCAACTGTATGAGCAAAAATAACATTCAGGTTTGCCACATTTGCCTGCCAGGCAATTCACCTATGAAGGAATTTTTTTTTTTTTTTTTTTTTTTTTTTGGCAATGAGTTCAACATTTGGTTTACTGATTCGGATTGAATTCAATTCGATTTTGAATTAACTGAAGAATTAAGAAGAAGCTGTATATATACATATATATATATATATATACATATTTATATATATATATATATGAGATCAAAGTTTAATTACAATTGTGTGTGAACTCAGCTAAAAGATTTCATATATTTTGCCAAGTATTCTCTGATTTGCTAAACTTTTTCTATCCTGCTTTAATGCGAATACTTTATTTGGCTTTTTTGCTCAACTTTATTTACTTTTTGTTTTTTTTTTCATATTTCTTTTAACTGGGTTTATTGAGCACCGGCTGTGACTGTTTCCGTTCGGCTTTCGGGCTTTCTCACGCTCGTCGCTTAGCAGCGGAAATGGTGTAGTGGGGGAGGGGGGGGGGGTTAGAGGGAAGTGGGCTGTGGGATGTGGACTGTGTGCGGCAATAAGAAATCTGTGGTGCACTCAACGTGGCATTTCGTCTTCGTCAATTGAGTCGAGTTATGATTGTTTTTGGCTCAAGCAGAGCAATTGATTTGCTGAGTTGGCTTGCCACAATTCAATTTGACGGCAGCCGTAAACAGTTTATGGACGCGTCGCGTCGCGTCCTCTTCAACAAGTGGCAGCCACATTTAATGGCCGCACATTATGTGAGCTTTCCGCCACACACAGATAAATAAAAAGACATTTGGAATTTAGCGCGTGTTCCAAATAATTCATTGAGTATACCAAACCGAACTGAACGGAACTGAACTGAACGGAACTGAACTGAATGAGAGGCTAAGGCCAAAAGCATTGTATGAGGCAAGCACATTAATAACAATTTATTTCCATCATGCCAAAAGCCAGCAACAAGCAGACAAGCAACCAGGGGGCAAGCAACCGAGGCAACATTCCGCAAATTCCAGCCACAAAGCTAGCGCCAGCGAACCAGACAATGAAGATGGGACGAGGAACGTGTTGCCGGGAAATAGACATGGGATTGGGTATGGGAATGGGAATGGGGATGTAGGTGGGCATAGACAACAAATTGGAAGAGCAGGCGCAAAATTACTCGTAAGCATAATTTTGACATTGACGAATTGCTGCTAAAGGATATCACAGGAGCCAGCAGCGGTCTGTGTGTTAGTGTGTGTGTGTGTGTGTGTGTGTTTGTGTGTATGAAAACTAAAAGTGAACAGCACTTTATAATAATTTAATATAAGCTCAAACGAGTGTCTGTGTTTTTTAATGAAGACAACGAGAAAAGCACATTTGAAATAAATGATCCAATTTGAGATCAGTCTCCAAGCAGGTGTCACATATTTTATTTTAATACATTTGCAATTCATTTGAGCTGTTCGCATTTAATAAATATCTTAAGATAGATAATAGATCCATTTTAAATACTTTTGCTTATGTAATTTGTAACCAAAAATAGATTTAAAAAAAAATTAAGTTCCCATTTAGAAATCTTCAATTTTTTTCTTATACAATAAAAGCTAGCAAATTTAATAATTGAAATATTTAAAAGACAAAATTTAAATTACAAATTGTGCAGATTTGGGGGACTTGGCATGTCTGGTATTAATTTCATGTTTTTTAATTATAAGCAAATAAATAAATGGCCATAACAACAAACAAAGCTTATTAAAAAAATGTATGGCTTTAATTTTTTCTTTTAAAGTTGAAGTTTGCCTTACTAAATTCAAATTTAAAGTTGAATAATAACAAATAAAAATAAAAACGAACGGATCGCAAAAGATGTTTCGATGCATAATTAAAATTCAGGCGCCTTTTATAATTTAAATAATAATAAGGAGAACAATGCCTGCAGAATGAGCACAGATTACAATGTAAGTAATGGGCGTGGCACTAAAAACGCCAACGACCCCCCCAAAAGCAATAACAACGTTGGTCACCCAAAAAAAAAAAAGGCACTGCAGGGGCTTAATGGCCGTAAAATGCTTGCCAAGCGGAGCATCCAGACAAGGTCAGCCCTGGAAGCATACAGAATATGGGACGTCCACACACACACACACACACACACACACACATATGTTGAGGCACTGGAGCATAAGGAGCGCATGGGACCTGACCAGGATTGCGTCCGTACGCTTATGATAATAATACAATTATGTACTTACATAATTAAAGTCGTAAAGTGCACAAAATACAGAGAAACGAGAAAGCAAAAAACGCCCAAAAGCAAAATGCGAGTGTCTCGGATTTGATTCCAGAAAGCTGGTCCATCTGAATCGTCATATATATAATTTCATCAGACCCAATTTCAAAACCATTTGCACTAAAACCAACTCAATGAATTCCCAAGAAGTTGGAAATTAAAGTGCTTTTTATATGATTTTAAATAATGCACGTCTCAAGTAAAAGTAGAAAATAGAAAATATAAAAAAATTGCTAAAAAATGTTTTCGCATGCAAATATTTAATTCACAATAAATAATTAATCGCTTAACAAGTTAATAATTATTATGAGAAATTATCAGGAATACGGACGATTCTCAGAAGGATTGAAATTTCAACTTTCAAAAATGAATAATTCTTGCCATAAGTCGGAGTTTTATTAACTGAAATATTTGACATTTTCGTCTGCTTTTAAATCGTATTTATTTTGGTTTTTTTTTTTGCAATTCATGTGAAAACAAATATGTTTATTTTATATTCTTATTTTTTATATACATTTTTAAAAATTGTTTGCTGTGAAATCTGATGATATTAATATTTTATATTTGTATTTGCATTTGCATGAAAACGAGTAGCAGTTGCAAACGGCACAAATAAAAACGGCAGTAAAACCAGCAGTGGCAGTGGCAGTGGCAGTGGCAACAACAACAAGTGGTTGCTCTTTGAGAGCTGCCAACAATGGCAACAAGAAATGGCACGAAAAGCTTTTGGCCAATGTGTGTGTGTGTGTGTGTGTGTGTGTGTGTGTGTGTGTATCTGTGTGATATACAATTTCTGAATACGAGTACATTTGTTAAAAGTGTTTGGCACTTGATGATGTTTTGTGTGTGTGTGTGTATTTTGTGTCTGCAATCTTGTATTTTGTCTACTTGCAATTCGGTCTGGAGCCTTTGGCATTCGATAGGCAGTCGGGCAAACGGTGGGAAAAATGCAGATGAGCTTCGTCTTTGGCTGGTGATGGGCCTGTCTGAATGAATGATACGTGGGCAGCATATATATAGAATCTAGATATATATATATATGTGGGTATCTCATTTGCAATCCTTTGGACGGCAATGTTATTCGAATACTCAGTGCAGAGGCAAAATACATCTACATATTCAGTGTCGTTTTTACTATGTGTTTAGGATATGGCATATCGTATTCGCAACCCGTTCTGGAAAAGAAAAAAACAAAAACAATAAACCACAACAAGAACCAGACGTGATTTACAAAAATAAGCCGCTTAAATGGAAGTATGGCTATAAGGTAAGCAGCAACAAAGGCATCATTTGGCCGAAACGCTTTACCAGCAAACGGCATATTTAATATTCCGGACATTGAAAAATCGTAGATTCTGATAACGTGGCCAGAAGCGATTCGCATTTTCAATGCTGCCACAATTTCGAAATGCATTTGCTGGCAACCAACTAATTTGCCATACTTTAAGGATGGAAATAAAATGAATATATTTGGAGTATCAGAAAAGCTAAATGTACAATATAAAAATATTTGTAAGCCTACTTTTAAGATCTGGCAAACAAATTTAATGACTGTAACCTAAAATTGTGGCAGATATGTGGCCTTTTCCATCTCTGTCTCTAAAGTCTCCAGAGTCAGAATCATCGTTAGAAAGTGTCAACTGCATTGAAATAAATGTAATCTTTATGTAAATTTTATCCAATCTAAAGCCTTCAGTTTGAGATCTTCTGGAGGAAGATTTAGTGAGTACAGGGAATTGTCTAGTTACTCATTTCAAGTATAGCAAATGTGTTCCATTTTCAACATGTGGACGTAATTCCCATGGCCTAGATAACCATAATGTATAAACCTGAGCACCATCAGTCTCACATGGCCAAGAAGATTGCAACAAACAATAGGCTATAATAGGTACAAGTACAGAAAAATAAGTTGGCTTTTACTCTCATAAATACAATCAGCACATGGCCAGCGGCCAATAAGGGAGCTCAACTAATTTGCTTTGAGTGTGTACAATTTGCATGGGTCGGCTGGTCCGCCAACTAAATAGCAATTTAATATGGCCTGGAAACGACCCCCCCTCACCCCCCCCCCCCCACGCACCCAGAGATAGAATGTGAGGGCAGCTAACAAAGTTACAAACATCGTAATAACAATAATGATGGGCCAAGAAAAAAAAAAAAAAAAAAAAGAGAAAGTGTTTCTTTCCTGCTAAGGCCACGGGGCACTTTGATTTCCTGTACGGGCGGAAGTCGCTCTTAAAAGATCAAATGTGAGCACTTGTTCCATGAGACCCGTTAGAGATGACCAGCAAAACAGTTGATTGCATTTGCTCTCCGGCTGCGACTGAACTACTCGATTTGCCTTTAAAGTGCTCCTACAAAGACAATCTCAAGTCTAAATTAAAAACAAAAAAAAAAAGATATTTATTTTGTACTCTAAAATAGGCTGCACTTCTTAGAAATTATTATGCTGCTACGAAATTAAATATATATGATTTTTTTAATACATTTTTTAATGTTTTTTTTTTAAATATTCGCTATTTTTTTTATTTAACAAATGTTCACTTTAGTGTTTGCATTAGTATTAATTATTAGCTTTACACTAATAATTCCAATTTAATAACTATTTATAAAAAATTTTATTAAGCTCACACATATATAAATTGTTAGTCAGCTTAACTAAAAAAAAAAAATTCAAATGATTACTTTCTAATGATTATCTTGTGATTCTTTTTTATCGCTTAAAACATAAAATAACCCAAATTCTGTTTATGAATGGAAGATTTAGCAAGATTCTTAAAAACCTCTAAAAAAAACCGTTTTCTAAAATTTTTCCATTTTCAATGAATTTTTCTCCGGAGCGATGAATAGCAGTAAAGCTGCTCCAACATATATAACATATATATATATATTTATATATATACACATTTGCATTCCTCTGATCCGCCTAACAATTTACGACACATTGTTAGCTGATGAACCCTAGCACAATAAATTAGAGGAATATGGGGAATTTGGGAACGGGACCTGCACGCCTTTTAACCACCTGCCCACCCTCACCCTCACCCTCCCCCTCCCCCTCCCACTGCCACTCCCACTTCCTCCCGCTCCAGTTATTGCCAGACCCGTAGTCTGTTTACGATTACTTTAGGCATTTCATTTTGACTTGTAGTCACTTGTATTTTCATAGGGCTTAGCCAGAAGCATAATTTAATTTTCCAAGCGCATATCCGGGAGAGCTGAATGGATGATCATCCGCACGAGTGCAGGGCAGAGCAGAGCAGACAGTGTTGGTGGTGCCCTGCGGATTAGGAAGGGCTTCATGCCAAAGTCAACGCGAGCAAGCGGATATTCGCAGACAAAAAATTGCTCTACTACAACCACAAATAACGGCAAAAGCAACGCGGTAAACATAAACAAACTGTTTTGTTGTGACCATTTTGCTGGGCCAGGATGGGATGGATTGTCGGGATTGACACAGCTCCTTGCATTACGGTGCCAGTGTTTGCGCCCTTTGAATCTCATTTGCCGAAAATGAAGACGAGTTTCCAGCGCAAAGCGAAACTTTTAGTTAATCCCAAAATCTCATTTTTATCTGTGCATAACTTGTAATTAGTTAACTGAGTTAACTGAGTTGACTGACTGCGGTCAACACCCTTTGGCAGATGTAAATTAAAATACAAAAAAAAGTGAAAAAAATAACTTCATTTAAGCGAATGACAGATTGGACTTGATGTAGGTAAAAGGATTTATTTTTTTCTTTGCCCCCTGCATCCATTAAAAATTGACAAAATAAAAAGGACATAAAAAAACCGAAGAAAAAAACAACCATATCCATTTACATAATGTATGCATTTATATAGATGGCTATATCTATGATGTATATAATTTATGATATGGTACAGACCTGGGTACGGGTACGGTCTCCAAGTCCAGTTGTCTGGACAGGAGCACTCCTACTGGCTTCAATTCCCATGCTAATTTGTATCAACGTTGACATTTTCATTGCACAACATGTGATTTCAATAGAAAATGTAAAGCATTTTCAATTTAAGATATATATATATATATATATATATATGACAAGGATAAGCAAAAGTTGTTCATCCGCTAAGATTGTCGTGCAACAATTGACCAAACCCTTAACTGAATTTCCCGCTTACTACGCAGTCCTTAAACAAGGACACATAAAACGGTTATCCTAACCAACAAAAGTTACCAGCAAATCATTTTTCAAAATTAAATTTCAAAAAAAAAAAAAAGAATACCAAACTAATAAGAAAGTTGTTAAAAAATAAATAACACTTATTTTTTTTTTTAGAAACTCTTCAGTGATTTCATACAAGTTTTTCAATTTCTTCTTGTTTTCCTCATTTTTTTTTTTTTTACCTAATTGCTGTCACACGTTCGTGTCAAGCCCATCAAAAAGGATATCAAAGTGTTTTGCGAACGTCCACTGTTAATCAGAGAAGGATACAAAAGGAATCCTAGAGATTTCAGGAACTTCATTGAATCACTTGCCACATGACGAATCAAAGTTCACACACTTCTACATGTGTGTGTGTGTGTGTGTGTGTGTGTGTGCTTGTGCCTGGGTGCGAATGTCAAAGCAATTTGTTGAACCCAAATAGCAAAATATCAAGCCAAATAGAAAAGCCCTTTTACCCACTTCAGCGTCAATTTGGCCATAAAGTATAAGTAAAATATTCATAAATTGCACATAAGGCGAACCCCAAACAAGATAATAAGCCCTTTACCGCCCGGAGGGGTGTGGGTGCAATTTTGGGTAACTATGTGGATGGTGGATGGCTTCTGTCTGTGTGTCCGTCTATATGGATTTTTGTCTGGCGTATACATGTATATTTGAATTAATAAAATTATTGACGACTGATTGAGTTTGACTGCCTTGAAAGTATGTACACAAACACACACACACACACACACACACACACAGGCACCCACGCATAAGCATAATGATAATCATCTTTTAGGCATAAACATTATAAATCGTCGCAATTATCATGAACATTATTATTATTATTATTATCATTGCAAGTAGCCCTGTCATCATCATCATCATCATCATCATCATCATCATATTGATCATCATCTTGGCTGAGTGTCACTTGTTGCTATCAACTTGTCAGTTTTAGGAGCCCTAAAAATTCACTGAACTGCCACATAAATTATACAAATTAACGTTTTTTGGCGTCGCCAGAAACCTATAACCATATATATATATATATATATATATATATATATATCCCATTCTTAATAAATACCGCATCAAAATGCCCGTAGCAACTGACCCAATAACAAATTATGTTTTTACTGTCGAAAGCGTTTGCCAACAACAAACAACAAATCAACAAAAACAACAAAACAACAAAAACAACAAACAACGCACCCATTTATAAGTAGTACTACTTAAGGGGCGTGGCACTCTTTGCTCTTCAGCTCAAATAGCTGCCAAGTTTAGACCAGCAAAATCAAGTGTCTTTAGTGGATATTAAAGCACAAAATGGCTCTTTTATTTGAGCCTTACAAATATAACCAAAAAAATATAATTTTATTATGTCGAAAGGGAATTAGAAAATAAGCTATATTTGTACGCATTCCTAAAGATAATTGTAATTTATTCGCTACATCTATATATGAAAATCAAAAGTATATAATACCAATAAACCCTTCAAAAGTAAATTTTTGCCAAAATCATTAAATGTTTTTTGTCAACCGAATGCAATTTTAAAAAATCCATTTAATTGTACTTTTTTAAAAAATAGTTTTAATTGTACTTTTTTAAAAAATACTTTTAATTGTACTTTTTTAAAAAATACATTTAATTGTACTTTTTTCAAAATTACATTTAATTGTACTTTTTTCAAAAATACATTTAATTGTACTTTTTTAAAAAATACCTTTAATTGTACTTTTTTAAAAAATTCATTTAATTGTACTTTTTTAAAAAATACATTTAATTGTACTTTTTTAAAAAATACATTTAATTGTACTTTTTTAAAAATGACATTTAATTGTACTTTTTTAAAAAATACATTTAATTGTACTTTTTTAAAAAATACATTTAATTGTTCTATTTTCAGGCAATATCAATAAAATATGCTCTATAAAAAATTATCACAATTTATTAACTATTTATTATATTTTTTTCAAAAGCTCAAAAAATGATGATTTTTTATCATGGCCATTAAAACATAGTTCTTAGTTCACATTCGTGATACTGTGCCATATAAACTGATTAGGTGTTTACTGATGAGAGAGGCGTATATTGGTTTTGTCTTTATTGGATTGTGCCACATTGTAGCATGCCACATTGACTTGAACATACAATTTACAATTGCAGAGTATTTAAATGCTTTGATGCAGTTGCATGTGACTTTTTTTCGATGGTAAGCCAGCAAACACATTTGAACACACCCACACACACACACTAATACACACTCACACACACACACTCACACACACGAAAGCAAAAAGTAAAGCTGGGGCAGCAAGAGATTTGCGCACGTTGAGTGCATCAAAAAGTTGTAATAATTTATGGCCCATAAATATTTATGCACAAGTATGTGTGTTGTTATTGTTGTTGTTGTTGTTGTTGTCATTGTTGTTGTGGTTGTTGTTATTTGTATACTTGTTGTTGTTGTCATTGCCGTGTGTTCACTTTAAGAGCCCATGTAGCAAATATTTTGGCAACAAAATGCCAGCCCCGTTGACAAGCCATGTTAACGAGCTTCAAATTGGCCCACACACACGCACACACACACACATCAGCAGATCATCACCGCGACCCCCTCAACCAGCCAACCCTTCACCCCTTATGAGCCAACTGAACATTGTCAGTCGCTTTGCAATGAGCTGCTGCTGCTGCTTGCCAATTTGCCAGTTTTCGGTCGCTAATCAGGCCGTTGGGATTTTTCCACACAATGCTGTGAATTTGCCAAGTTTCCGGGAACGCAAACACAACGAGAATGCGTTGCATTACGGATTGCATATCCACAGGAGACTCACTGAACCACACAACTATTCCGGGAACTGAAATTGCATGCGACTAGCTTTGTTTTAACACACACATTGCGAAAAAAACTTGCTGAAAAGCGGAAAGACGTTAATACAATGAATTTGGCTGACAACCGATCAGCTTAAAAGTCATTTTTAAAAAACCAACAAACAAAGGCAAGAAATACCTTTAAGACAAGATCCAATCGTTTTTCAGTTAAAACTCAAATAGAAAAAAAATATCGTCTATTTTCAGTTGACATTTAAAATTTTTGTTGATGGCTCAAATTATTATTTATTTTCTATCACTTAATATTAAATTAAATTAAAACATTTAGAATACCAAACAAACAATATATTAATATTTATAATTAAAAAAGGAGCCTACAAATTCCATATTTTTTTGTCATCAAGTTAATAATAATTTTTTTTAAGTGCATTTAAAATGTTGTTCAATTTGGTGACGAGTTTGTCTCCCTCTAAGACCGTCAACCGTCAAAAAGCAGAGCTCAATGCTTTAACAGTCTGCTGGATTCACTTTGATCTAGGCAGGTACAACAGACACACACTCAAATATCCGCACATACACACACACACACACACACACACAAAGAGTTCCACACACTTTGCATGGGGTAATTTTTAATAAAGCAAAAACCACTGAGCATGTTCTTTTCCCCGCCCCGTTGATGACTCACCCCGAGCTCCACGTATATGGTATAGATGGGATAGGGAAGCGCAATCACCATGCCAGTTAGCCAGGTTGCACAGCAGCAGACGAAGCCGGGTATGCGGCCCTTGAGCGGATCGTTTAGCCAGCGCATGCGATCCCAGGCAATCAGAATGTGCGATATCATGGCAACATGTAACGGTATGTCCTGCAAGCACAAAGTGAAGAAACACGTTTATAAATAAAACATTCATATATTGAGTACACTGAAACAAAAAAAAAAATTACATTAAAATATTGTCATTCATTACCAAAACAATTTGGTTCGCACTAAAATTTTTTAAGAGTTTATTCATTAACTGAAAGTCTTTTGGGTTCTGGGCTATATTTTGAAAAACAAATTTCAGTTTGAAAATCTTAAAATTAGAAATAACTTTTTATATTTCCCATATATTTTGCATTTTTCCAGCCATATTTTTTTTAACTTCTTTTGAAATTCGTTTTAAGAAGTTGAAAAATTGTTTCTATGAAATTAGCTGAAGAGCTTCACATCGCTTTGCTAAGCTCAAAGGCATATGTGTTTTTCTGAGTGTATTGGGTTAGGGTCTTGGCTATGGGAGTGATTCCTCAGCTTTGTTTACGTAGTCCAATGGCTTAGGCAACCATTTTTCGGCCGTGTGCGGTGATTGAAACAAATTTGTTTTCGTCTGACGGTTGTTGGGGCATCCGAGTTGGCTTGGCTCGGCTGGCTGAGCATTGACATATGTATGTAAGAATACATACATATATATATATATATATATATATATATATATGTATATAGGGATTCGGGATGCATGCATACATTTGCCCTTCTTGTTATGCCTGAATGCGAAATCCCAAAGATTTGCCATGGTTATCCTTTTTGGCTGGGCCTTTGCTCAGTTTATTTGTTTGTTTGCGCTCAGATTGGATATTGCGACAACACCTCACATGGACAGGACATGTGAGTGTTTGTATGTAAGTCAACCATGTGTAACATATTGTCTGGCATTACAGAATTAAGTAATGGTCAGTCCATCTATCAATCAGTATAACCATCTACTTAGGCCAATCTAACACAAAACAGCATGAAAACAGCTTAAATCTTTGGCAGCGTCGCAGATTGGGCATCTTTTCTGCGAGTAATCTAATCACACATTAAATGTTCCTAAGTATTTGCGAACAGTTTTAAGCTCAAATTAACCTCATGTTTTTATTATTTTTATTTTATATTGCTATCAATTTAAATAAAATAAATATGTTCGGCTTTTAGTATAAATTTTAAATTGGAAATCCTTTTGTCATGGGCAGAAAAACAGAAAGATGGAAGGACAGACATAAATAAAGTCTATAGAAGGCAAGTCAAATAACATTTATTTGTATCTATATTCAATTATAATTCATATAATATACAATATTGAAAGTTTTCCGTTTCAATATAAATGTTTTCAATAGGAAAAAATGTCAATAAGACATATAAAAAACAAAAAATATATGTGAAAAAAAAAAAAAGTAAAAACCTGATTTTTATAACTTGAAGTAGACAAATTTCGATGCGATTTATAGCAAATTGTATTCTGGTGCGATTTGAGAAATTAGTCGGGTATTAATCAAGAGGTTTAAGAAAGAAAATAATGCTTTAAGGAATGCTGTGGAAATTTATTGCCCGACTGACAATCGCATTTACAGTTAAGTTAAGGTGTCCCAAATTGTACATTTTGTTGAATGCCTTTTTCACCAGTGGCATCAATCAATTTTAATGTGATGTGAGGCACGCGAGCTGCACACACACACACAGAGAGAGGGAGAGGGAGAGAAAAGCAGCCATGACCAATATGTGCGTAAATGCCACAAATATCCGTTTTGGATGTGTGTGTTTGATAGCAATCAAATCGAATCATATCCGCTGCCTGGCATCCATTTCACCTCTCTTCCATGTCAATGAGTAGCTAATAAAATTTTATGCAGCGTCGAGCATCTAAATATCTAAATATATTAAATAGTATAATAATATTAGATCGAAATAATAGTGTGCCAAAACATTGTCTCATAAAAAAAAAAAATGTACAATTAAAAAAAATGTTTCTACAAATCGAATTTTATTTATACACTTAAATAACTTCAAAATAAAATATGCAATTTTTTTTTAAATTTTTAGCCAGCGCACCTTGAAATTCTAAAATAATGTATTATCTCACATATCTATGCAAATATTATAATAGTAGTGCTCAATCAGAACATCAATCATCATAAAGACAGCGCATAGAAATACGAAATAACAAATAAAATAAATGACAACTTATTTCCTAGAATCGAAATTTTACAATACTCGTGTATTCGATTATTCGATTTTCCGCAGCTGCTTTTTCATTGCGTAACATTTATTTGGGGCAAACAAATGGCAACTGAAGAAGTTCAATGAGAGTAACAAAAAAATATTGAATAAGAGTAAATTATATTTTATCCCATTGTTTGGTTGATATATATATATCAATATATATATATGTATGTATTTATGTGTGTATGTATGTTTTTATGTATGTATGTGTTTATTGCCTGCTGCCAAAAATCATTGTCAATCATTGTCAATCATTGTAGCTTAACAATAAGACAAGACAGAAGCAATTGGGTTGCCGCGTCGAATTTCACAGGTGGCCAATGAGACAAGGTTTTAAATTCGGTTTGGATTGTCAAATTACTTTGATCAGAAAATCATTGTGAAATATAAAAAAAAACTTCTTAAAGCAGAATATAAAATTATAAATTTGTGCAGCATTCAAGTAGGTATATAATCTTGTTGCTATAAGGATTCATTCATGAACCAATTGTATTTAAAATTGTAACAATTGTGTTTAACATATAATCTTAAATTTTTTGAAAGTGTTAATTTGATATATTAAAAAATGTATTATTTTTTTTAAGATTCTTTTAATAAATTCAAAGCTATGCTTGGAACTATTTTCATTCCTTTTTAAACCATTTAATTGGTGAATTGGCAAGGAGATGATCCCCATAACGATTAGAGTTCATTGATTGTTATTGGCCAAGATTTAGTGTCTGCCGCTTGGTTCTAATTAACTATCCGTGTTGGCCTGGAAGTTGTGGCAATGAAGAACCGATAAGCCGGAATGCGTTCAGTTTATGGACTTGTCATAGTGCCATGAGGATTATCTTCTCATATGCTCCACCGCACTCAGCTTAACAGCTTGCCAAGCCAAAACAGAGAAAGGAGAATAAAGTGTAGAAAAACATAGATAGCAATGCACATGGGTAAGCGTAATTAATATGCTTTGGACCAATGGGGCAATGGCAATAAGTAATCGGGTGGAAGTTATCTCCGACGTTGGCACTCACCTGCAGCATGGGTAAAAAGAAGCACAGGAACTGTCCAAATATCCAGTTCTGGAGTAGCATGACCATCAGCGAGATGGGCAGCACCAAGGCGCACTGCACAAAATGGCACAGACCCAGATTAATGATAAAAGCATGCGTGATGTCCTTGTAGAGGCGATGATACATGATGTACACAATGATGGCGATGTTGAGCAGTACGCCCAGCAGTGCCAATATTGCATACTGTATTAGAAATAGCCAATAGACCGACTTGATGCTGGCCTTTAGTATCGGTCCATTGTAGCGTTCCATGTCCTCCGTATCGTTGGATTGACCAGCCAGAATGTGTGCAATTACCATTAAATACTTGTCGGGTACATCCTTCCACTTCTCCTCACTTGTGCTGGCTGCCAACTGAAAGTCCTCATCGCCAGTTGCATTGGGAACGCCCACATGATGGTCAACAGGCGACATTGTTACCACCTGCAATGAGCAACAAGAGCAGCAACTACAACAATGAATATCCAATACATCCACACATCCGACAATCCCCACAACAATGGATGCAACAACTGATTCTTAGCCAATGCCCAACCCATTGAGGGATGCACTTGGTTGCCTCCATCTTTGGCTCAACGAAATGCATGCAAAAATAGAAATTTTGAAACAAAAAAAAAAGGGAAATTCGAAAGATGATATGGAAAGTGCACAGTTGGTTTTGTTAACACACACACACACACATAAATATCTATTTTTGCACACCAGATAAAAATATTGTTTTACCCTTTTTATAGACAATCATTTAATGTATTACATACATTTATTAGAAAAGCAAAATGAAAAATGAAAAACTTGCATATTGAGAATGAATTTGAATTTGTTTTGCTGAATTTTGATATGTTATGGGAAATACATTTGTACCCATACCCATACCCATACCCATACCCATACCCATACCCATACCCATACCCATACCCATACCCATACCCATACCCATACCCATACCCATACCCATAAAAATTCACATTTTGGCACTGATTTACTAGCCAAAATTTAAAGTTGGCTGAATAACATTTGATTAAAGGATTTTGTAATTATTTAAACTAAAGAAAATGTAAGCTAGAATCAATGAAGTTAAAAAAAAAATCCTTAAACTGAAATTATTTTCTTTATATTATTTATTTTAAATTTATATATAAAAATGAAAAATAGCTGCTTCAGCTATTATTTAAAAAAAATGAATAAAATGTGCTTATTTCCATTTGTGGAAATGACACATTTGTCAATTATAAATTTACTTCGTTTTTATTTTTGCTGTTCTTCTGGTTGCAAGTTACGTATATATAAGATATATATATACATATACATTTACATTTATACCATGAATCCCTGGGGATGTACACCAGCATATTCCAAGCTGAGGTGTGTGCCATTGGGAGGTGTGCGGAATTTAATTTAAAGCGCAACTATCGAAATGCGGATATATCTATCCTATCCGATAGTATAGCAGCAATAAACGCTATAAATGGGACGAAGGTAACTTCAAAACTAGTCCAAGAGGTACGATCCAAGCTTGACCAACTCGGGGCTCATAACAGACTCACCCTACGGTGGGTTCCCGGGCACAGGGAAATAGCAGGGAACGAAGCAGCGGATGAGCAGGCGAGAATGGGTGCAGAGAGGCCCCTTATAGGGCCTGAACCGTTTTGTGGTATAGGCAAACACACAATACGGCTGCACTTCAGGAATGAAGAAAGGCAAATGAGACTGCGGAGCTGGGAGGAAGTACCGGGACTCCGACAGGCCAAAGGTCTTTTAAGCGGCTATAATCAGAAACGATTTAAGCAAATAATATCCATGGGCAGGAATAGGCTAAGGATACTTGTCGGTCTACTGACAGGACATTGTAGACTAAAAAGCCACCTGTCCAAAATGGGTATCTGTAGCAGCAGCCAATGCAGGTTTTGTGAGATCGAGGAGGAGTCCTCAACTCACATCCTAACAAAATGCATCGCCCTTGCCAGGAGAAGATGCAGCATCCTAGGGATGCATGTTGTGAATGTCAAAGACATAGCAGCCCTCGACCCATCAAAGATCCTGACATTTGTTCAGGAACTCGGGTTGATGGAGGAGCTATAAGCTCGGAAGGGGGCACAATAGATCTACCAGGTCGCAGTGCACAAAACCCCAAATAAATAATAATATATACATTTGTTAAAGTGAATTACGAGGTCAAAAGATAACGACCAGCATATAGTAATGAGCTTATTTTGTAAAATAATAATTAGACTACAAGATACCCAGTACATATGATAATAACACGTCTTCGATAGGGCATGATGAATTTGGAGAAGAGGAATTTCAGAACTTTTCCCCTTTTAAACAGATCTGAAAATCAGGAAATTTCGACAGTTTTAACTAGGACAAGCTTTAAAGTGTTTTTTATTTTTATATCCGACGTAGAATAGACGTCTAAGCTAGATATCCAAAGTGGAAATATCATTTGATAGATTGTAATAATATAGCTATTGGAGACCAGTGTCAGCCAAAGAATTCCATCTAGATGGCTAGACAATGGCAAAGGACGTACGCAGTGGCTGTAATGTGTGTATGTGTATGTGTATGTGTATGTGTATATGTATGTGTATGTGTATGTGTATGTGTATGTGTATGTGTATGTGTATGTGTATGTGTATGTGTATGTGTATGTGTATATGTATGTGCATGTGTATGTGTGTGTGTGTATGTTTGCCAACTAGCCACAGCAATAACCGCAGACAAACAACACAAGAATTCTGCCGTTCCTCGTCTGTTCTATCAGCCGACTTTTGTCTACGTCGACATTTGCAAGTTGCCAGTTGCAAGTTGCCAGTTGCCCGTTGCCCGTTGCCAGTTGCAAGTTGCCCGTTGCCAGTTGCCGTACTTGTATTTTCCAAGTTTCCGCTATGCGAGCTATTTTTTGTGTGTTTGTTTCTGTTTTCATTTTCCATTTTAAGCAGCAACTTCCGTTCAATTTATTGTGCCTAATTTTTCTTCACTTTCGGAAAATATTTGTTTGCGAACGAAGCTGTCTGTCAAATAAAGGGTGCCTTTGGGTACGGAAATGCTGACGCGAAAGGAAATTTCAATTTGAATTCCAATTTGCAGTTTCCATAATATATTATATATTGTTAAAAACGAAATCCTTTAGCCAAATGCTGGCATAATTTTGGGAATGCGTTAATTGTTATTAAATTTTGGGCTTTGTGACTATATTATTCAAAAGGAAATTCAATTTAAGTGTGATTGGAATTTTGCCACTTGTACTGACTGAGCTCTTAAGCAAAAATTAGATTTATTTTACAATACGAAATAAATTCAACTATTGAATAAACTCGAAAAAATGTAACAGTTTAATTGAGATTTTAATTGATTTTATGAATTTCTTTGCTAGCTTAAAAAACTAGTTTTATTTATATATGTTACATGTATTTAAATTGCAATATTAAAAAATTGCTTTAATCTGATATCTCAATCAAAAAATGAGTTTAAATAATAATATTAAAATATTTGAATTCTGAAACTGCAACAAGAATAATATTTCTGTTGCAATTGTACTTGCAACCATTGCTTCTCGTTTGCCACTGTCAGCCAGTGTCATTGTGGCATCGGGCAATGCACTGCCAACGGGCCAACGGAGCCAACGGGGCCAATGGCCAACGGCCAACGTGTGGAGCACCCTGTACGCTGTACGCTGGACTGGCCCAACTGCAGCGACCGCTCAGTTTGATGAC